>BFEA01000452.1:1090524-1101316 GCA_003427395.1 Chara braunii
TGTACTTAGGGACTCAGTGTTCTGGCCTCAGGTACACAGGGTCGCATCATTTTTTATTTTTTTTTCTCGGCCATGGCTGAGGCATCTCGGCTGTGGCCCACCCACGCGACGAGTTACTCTTTTTTTATTTTTTATTTTTTTTTATATCGTACCTTGCCGAGCCACACTAGAGAAAAAGAAAAAAAAGCATCTTGTCACGTGGCTGGGCCACGACCGAAATGTCTCGGCCATGCCCGTAAAAAACAAAAAAAAACAAAAAAAGAAAAAAAATCAGTCACGTGCAAGACTGAACTGCAGTTACAAACTCCGTGGTGCGGCTTTTCTGCAAAGCTGAGTTTCGACTGCAGTTGAAACTCGGGGCCTTACTAGACTGCAGAAACTGTGTTCCCCCCCCCCCCCCCCCCAAGCCTGACCCGGAAGAACAACGACAGAGGATGATGGCTGATTACTTCTGAGTGGAACACAGACACATACCTGTCGAAATCCAGGCCAGTTTTCTGCATGAATTGGGCCAAAAGTACAAAATCATTGATTTCATCGACCCCCTCCCCCCTTTCGTGGCGCAAAGAGATGATTACCTTATTCTGGCCTTAGATATCCCCGAGTCCCACCCCTTCTTTGGGGATGATGTGATCCTGTTCAGAATAAAAGAAAAAGAACCAGGATCCACACTGCACACAAGTTGCGGCCGTGGTGCTTCAAATGCAAAGCCTACGGCCTCTTGTGCATGAAAGAACCATGCCCATTCCACCCACATTAGTCAGTAAGAACAACCGACAGTTTGCAGACGGACCCATTTAACACCGCACACTGGCACCCAGTTGACTTGGGCTTCGAGGGGTGGGCCTATTTGGAGGAAGCTGACAAAGAGGGGAAAGCGAGAGGATGGGTGTGGGAAAAACGAGGGGAACCTAATTGGGACACAAGCCCCCATGACTCTTCGGCCCCTCCCAAAACCCTCGAAACAAAACTGAAGGAGTCGAGGACACTGGGACAACAGGAAAGAAAGGAGGGGGGGTGGCCACAATCAGGGCACTGGGGAAGGGGAGGAGGTGAGGAACGGACCCTGGTGTGTCTTAAGGCGGAAGAGGATGGGTCCGGGGATAACCAAGGATATTCCAGCCCCAGACCGACATCGGAAACTGGTTGTGACGCATCGATGGCGGGACAAACGTGCAAATCCGTAAAATGTGTTGCAACCGAATGAGATATCGGGGGAAGGAGCAGTGTCTTAGAGGCACATGTGCAAACATGCAATCCCAGATAACGGGCAGTAACTAAAAGAGAGATTGAAAGAGATACCGGGGATGGGACCAACGTCTAAGGGGGACAGGGATACCACCCCACAACGCAAACTGGGGACGTCCGACCTGCAAAAGCACGGCCACGACAACGAATCGGCTGTTGTACCGAAGGAACCAAGGGAACCAAAGGAACGGTCAGCAGGCAAGGGAGGGGAGAAGAAGTAGGGAAGGGACCCCTTCCACGATGTGTTTGGCCCATGCCCCATGGAGGTGGAGACCACCCAAAATCCATGGAAGAGGCTGAAGACTTAACCCCCCTCCGGATATCATTATGTCCGATGCCAAGGTGTCGGGTGGCCATCCAGATAAACAGGTCCCCCTGGACACTAAGATGGCATCCTTGGCAGATTGGCTGGTACAGAGCCTGCAAGATCAACACCCCGGTTACACTGTGGAGTTATGGGAGACCACATTTCTTGAATTGGTCCTAGTGCTCGAAGAGAGTGATACACTACGATCGGCACTAGAACACGGGCCACTGCAAGGGGGTCAATGGCCGGAGATCCTTCATCGTGTCTATTGCATTGTTGCCCGACGAGTTTGCCCCTCGAGCTTTGAATTGAAAACACAACCCCCCCCTTATGGGGACATAGTATCGATGCAACCAGTTGGGACTGCGACAGTGGAGGCGGCAAGGGAACACTACCCCCAGCAGGACCCACCACAGACAGCCGAACGGGGGACAGTACAGGCTAGAGGGCCCGACCCCCTTCTCCCACAACAAGGGATTCGTCCGGCTGGGAATCCTCCCTATTTGCAGGATCAACAACGCACTCCCCAGGCCGCCACGGAGGTGTCTTCCACAAACAGGTGCAGCACCATTGAACAGGTACAAGAGAAAAACGGAGGAAAGGATACAGGGACAACCTCAAACAAGAAGGAACACGGTCAGGCCCCGCCCGTAACCCTGTCGGGGAACCCTCTACCCCAATGCTGCTAGACAAGCGCAGTAAGCTCAGATACTACTTAGGATCAGGGAGATACCTGCAACAGCCCTCGCTGAATGGTCTCTTGATGCTTCCTGTACGTAAGAAGGACGACAGATGGGAACTTGGCCTCTCTGCCGACAGATGCTTCCTGTACGGGGAAGTCTCCCTGAGAGGTTTTGAACCCCTCCTCTCATTAATACCCTCAGAGCTGCGTGATGGCCTCTTAATGGAGTTAAACCAGCACATTCAGAATTCTTAATACCTGGAGCACAATGTAAGTCTATGCGCACCTCCCCTGCGCTTGCACGATGGGAGGTCCTGATCCTCATAGATCCGACCTAGGAGGCCAGCCTCAAATAGTTCTCACACGCAACCCCCCCCTGGACCTGCAAGGCCTGAAAGCTGTCTCTTATACACATCTAGATGTGTATAAGAGACAGGTTTTGAACCCCTCCTCTCATTAATACCCTCAGAGCTGCGTGATGGCCTCTTAATGGAGTTAAACCAGCACATTCAGAATTCTTAATACCTGGAGCACAATGTAAGTCTATGCGCACCTCCCCTGCGCTTGCACGATGGGAGGTCCTGATCCTGTCTCTTATACACATCTAGATGTGTATAAGAGACAGGTTAAATACCATGACATTCTAGATTCTGTAGGGGGCAAGGACAGACCCTCCAGATAGATCCGGTGCGACTGCTCTATGGAAAGGACCCATCATGGAGCAAGGGCCTGCGGGTGGCAGACTTGGACCTTCGAACATTGAACGTCAACGGCTTGGAACCCTCAGAGCTGCGTGATGGCCTCTTAATGGAGTTAAACCAGCACATTCAGAATTCTTAATACCTGGAGCACAATGTAAGTCTATGCGCACCTCCCCTGCGCTTGCACGATGGGAGGTCCTGATCCTCATAGATCCGACCTAGGAGGCCAGCCTCAAATAGTTCTCACACGCAACCCCCCCCTGGACCTGCAAGGCCTGAAAGTGAAGTGCAACAACCTGTGGATTGAAGAGGTGCTTCTGCAGAAACCTTAAAAGCCCGCAGCTCACTACCATGACAGAGTTAGATACCATGACATTCTAGATTCTGTAGGGGGCAAGGACAGACCCTCTAGATGGATCCGGTGCGACTGCTCTATGGAAAGGACCCATCATGGAGCAAGGGCCTGGGGGTGGCAGACTTGGACCTTCGAACATTGAACGTCAACGGCTTGGAACGTCGTCTCCCCCCCCCCCCCCCCCCCCCCCCGTCGTGTCCCACGAGTCGCACAAGCACCGGGCCAACAACCCACCGCCGCATATCAACTGCGGACTGCGTCCTTAGACATTGCGCGGCCGCCCCCAACGTCATCATTGGACGCAACGTTACCCATCCTGTACGCCACACCGACTGTGCTTCTCTACCGCGCCCCATCCTTGTCCCCGCCGACTATTTTGTCGTCATCGTCCTCCGGGGGGCCAGTGTCCAACCCTTCCATCCTTTTCGCGACCATCAATGACGAAAGAGTGGCGTCATGGCCGAAAGTGATCTCCCAGTCAGTCCAGTCCGGGATGTACAGAGGAGGGTCCGCCAACGTCATGGCGGGTTTCCCCATCCTCTTCGTCACGGCGGTGATTGCCTGAAGGATATGGCGATGAGCATCGAAACACAGATATATGGCCGCCACCAGTGTCGGCTTCGTGGTGAGCTGCACGAACAACGACGCATCGAAACGGGAACGCAGATCATCCCTGCTCATCCTCATCAGCCACATTTACGCGACAAGTAGAAGCCTCATAGCATCGGCGATGTTCCTTAGCATTTCATAGGAGATGTGTCCCCTGTCGATCCCCTCCGCCAGACTGACGGCGCTAGTGAAGGCGGCCACCAGGCACTGCATGGTAGCCTCTTGGTAGCATGCCAACTCGCCGTCCTCATGTCTGTCCTCGATGTACACTCCGACGAACCAAACGGGGAGCTTCATGTCCATCTCCAGTGTGATGTGGCAGATAGCGGGGCTGACACACGTTCGCCAGTCCTCTCCAAGTCACATGACGTAGGCGATGTTCGTCCAAGTCACATGACGTAGGCGATGTTCGTTGCTGCATGGTTCAACACATACCCACATGCGGAGTGGTAGTCCCGTGAGCGACTCGCAGACTTGAAGATCCATCTGTGGATGACGTGCAAGGCGATGCTCTGCACTTTGATGGCCCTATCTTCCGCTGCCTTCAGCTGCGATTGGTCGTCGATTTTGTGCTGCGGGATGGTTGAGTGAGGGAGGGCTATACTCCGACGGATCTCGGGAGTGGCGACTCCCCTGCCGATGGCCAGCAAATAAAGTTGCGCTTCCTGGATGAGTTTGAACAGTCCATTGCCCTCTGTCTCGTTCCAGAACCTCTTGTCGTCCACCCAAAGCGTTGTCGCAGCTTCGATCCCATCGCGTGCATTCCCCTGTCGTTGCCTGTTCACCAAAGGCTCGTCGTCATCGCCTTCCCCACGCCTCTCCATGGCTGTTGCAACCGCCATCGGTCTAGATAATCCCGCCGCGGCACCGCCCTGCGCGTCCACTGCGTCTTGTCGCTGTGCACCCTGGCCGCTTCCTTGCACCGCCACCTTCGCGACCCCTCCAGCCTCAGGAACTGTCTGAGCACGTGGTGTGGCTGGGGGTGATTGCAGAATCTTGCTCATCAGGCAGCGCAGTCACACGTGTCCTTGCAACGGTTCCCCCAGCGCATGCCGTCTGCGCAGCTGCCTTAACTTGGACCTCTCTCGCCGCTTGACCAGCCTCGACTCGATGACGACATCAGCCTTGTGAACCCCCTCCCCGCCGCGGGGTTGGGGAGCAGTTTGCGTTCGCGGCTCATTTATTCATATCGCCCCTTGTGCACACACAGACGCTTGTCTGATGGCTTCCACTTCTGTTTTGGACACAAAGCTCTCATTATCGCCGGCGCCCTCGAAATCCCTCACCCATTCCTCGCCCCTCAAGGCACTTCCTGTCGAAGGGCCCTTTGCAGGAGCCTTCTTGTTCTTCGCTTGATGTCGTCGTTTCTTCACGGGCACAGGTGTCTCCGCTTCACAGGTGTCCCTCTTCTTGCCATGATTGCGGCCGCGTGACGACCTGGTGAAGACGACGTCAGCGACACCAGCGAGCGACGATGGCGTCAAGCGCAATGGGGTGGGCTGCGTACGTGACATGGGATGCGGGTGCTAGATTCGCGAAGCTGGCAGTACACAGCTGCCTCGACTATGCGCAAAGATCAGAGGAGTCGCTGTAGAACACCCAGACGGCAGACGGCCACGTCCTTAAACTTGTTTCATAAATTAAAAAAGCCCTCGGACCTCTAAAGCAAATGGGATGTCTAAATCAAATGGATTAACTTTCATCTCGATTGGAAGGACTTTGGTTCGAAAGAAATCACCTCATACCCTTGGTTGTGAGTCTTGTTACACCTAGTATGTATTTGGAATAAAAACACGTTTTATTTTTTTGTTAGTTCTTTCTTCCCTTGGGCGATACCCTGGAGCGACTCTCTCCAATTTGCTCCTTGTGCGGCCACTCATCCTAGCCTAGACTGACTACATTACAACACAATTTCCTGCAATGCCCATCACCCTCCAAATCTGGAGATGGTGGGAGGCAGTGTGGCACTACCTAATGGGAAACCGATGGACTTCCCACCACAATCGTCAGTATTCCAGCATAACCTAATCAACACAACCAGGCTAGTTGTCCTTATGGTGATATAGAGAGAGTGAGATGCTCTGTAGAAAGAAAGAACATAGTTTTGGCGTCATTGAGGCAAAAAGGGATATGGTAGAAGTGATCAGAGCCAACATTGTTAGCAAACATAAGAGGTAACTGTTGCAGCATGTGCTGGCAATGAAGGGGGACCATGAAGAAACAAAGCAGCTAATAAAAGAATTCAGGGACCACACTAGATAGACACACAAGGTAAAACATGTGAAGTTGACACAGAAGGCAAACTAACATGGAAAGACTAGTACTCTGGGGAGATTTGGAGGCAGCGTGGCACAGTTCTATAGCAATAACCATATACCCAACATGTAGACTGGATGGGAAAACCCTTGGACCAGCCCCCTATCCATTTGCTGTCCCCACCACTACCAATGACCTCCCCCCCCACGCCTCCCCCTCAGCCTCTTTTGTCATGCTCACAACCTCAGGCACTGGACCAGCCACCTCCTTCTTCGCACTCCCCACAACCACCAACCCTGGCCCCTCCACCTCCCCTCCCGTCGTCCTCACCATTCCTGACCCCGCCCCCTACACACTACCTACACCCATCTCCCAACCACCACTACCTCCGATTGTGTTTTTGCCGAACCTGAATTTTGTTTTATATAAAGTGTTGTGGGGGGTGTCGGGGGTAGTGTCAGGCAAGGAAGTCCGCAAGCAAACCTGAATATCACTGCGCACCAAGTTTTGCCGATCCTGGGTCCCATTATATTTTCTTTTCCGGTACTCACGACAGTTGCATCCAAAAAAGAACAAGGGAAAACAAAAGAAGAAGAGAAAAAAAGAAACTTCCCTAATACGGCGATAGCTATTGTATACATTCTATGAGGTGCTAGGATGACTATGGCCTCAGTGAGGGTGTCTGTCCGATGAACAACAGATGAAGAAGAAAAAGAAAAAAATAAAAATTTCAAAAAAAGCATCCCTTATGCTGTGCTAGCGGTTGATACATGACGCTACAGTACCAGTGTGGAGTATGAGGTGAGTGAGGCAGTCAGTTGCCCTGCGTGGAATATGCCATGCCTCGCTGGCAGGGCACTATCAAGGAAATGTAAAAAGGAAGGAAAAAAAAACAGCAATCACGATACGCACGTAGTGGCCAGATACATTGCTTAAAACACTGTTGTGACTTCCACCTCCATGAGGAGCTTCCCCAACGTCGCTGGATTCAAAATTCTTAGTTCTTTTTTTTTTTGTTCTCACTGCAGGCCCGCAGGGTCCCAATCTTTTCTATTTTTTTCCTTTCCTGCCGACCCTCCTCGGGACCTCCGAAGTTTTCGGAGTAGGCTCTTTTCCCATTTTTCCCAACACTGGCAAAGGTAGAGGTGGCCGGGCTCAGCATAAGGGCGAGACATCAAGCCGGCAAAAAAGTCCTAGCAAGTTATGAAATAAACAAACAAACAACTGCAAGTGGAGAGATTGATAGCAACCCCAAACCGGGCGGATGATAGGAGGAGGACGGGAAGCGAGGTAGGCCATAACGGCCACATACTTCTCTTTCCCATTGGAACAAGGGCCAGCTGGGAGAAAGAGTGGGTGTACAGACGAAGCAAATGTAGCCGATGATAAACAGGGAGAAAAGAAGGGCAGCCACATAAGACTAAGGGAGGGATGTGGGATAGGTCACTACAAGAGCTAACAACACTAGCTTAACCGCAACAACTATGCTACACTGCAACAGAGCATCTCGCAGAGTAGGGGAGGCTCACAGCAGTCGAAACAGTTTGTCTCAGTCTATGCAGAAAACGGCCATCCGTTACCAAGGTCTCGTCATGTGTGGATGGTTCTGGTTATGTAAATGGAGCGCTGGACCTGGTCCTAAGCACATGAAGCTCCCCATGAAGGGAACGGAGCCATTGTAATTCCGTGGGTCTCTCCATCAGGGATGGGCTCGTATCCCTCCCATGATGGAGGACAGTGGTGGCGTTTGAATTTAAATTCGTATAACTCGAACCATTGTGATTGCTCAGAAATGTCCCATTTTCCTTCTTATTTGATTTTATAAAAGACATAAAAGTTGTGATAACTTGGGAATGTCCCACCTTCGTTATGTTCATGAAAGGGAAAAATCATGAACAACCCACTCAGGTTTACAACCTAGCCCTGTTGGAATGCACCTGGATATCCAGGTCTGCAAGTCCATGGAATGCGACTGAGCATGTGGATTACCTGGTGGATTCTGCGGTACGCTAGTTTTGAAATTGTACATCTGAATTGGCTCTCTCTTCACTGCACTGATTGGACTTCTTTATATTAATCTGCTCCAGCTGTAATGCATATTGGTTTGCCGATATTCTACAATATCGCAATCTCCACTCAGCAGTGCAGTAGGCTGAGCTGACATTCAAAGTGACACATTGGAGTACATCACAGTTAAGGAATTGGACTCTTTAAGTTTTACTTGAATGTGTTGTTTTAGGCTTATGCCAAGAGTCACAGAGCTCCGCGTGGATGTTGTGCCGTTTTTATATTCCCTGGTTGAGGTTTGGTATCCATTCAGCACACTTATCATACATCCTTGAGTCAGTTGTGTCATTACAAATCACTGACAGCTCATCTTAACCGACTCCACCACTACCACCGCTTACAACTCACTCATGATTCATTGCTCTCACTAATAGCAGTCTGATAAATGCATGAACACAGTGTCGTCATTTGCATTACCCGTTCTCTTTCCCCAATATATGGAAACATGCCAAACATGGACATGATGTTGCTTTGTATGTCAATCTAATTTGTTCAGCTTCCCTGACAAATTAGGAACCAGCACGCACCTGAACCATGTGCATGGCATAACCATCTCGCCTGCCAACGACAACAATGAAACATTATACATTTTCCGTCTATTGTAAGTGGCCAATTCTTGAAGCTCCTTTTCTCACAGGGTTGGAGTAGTTACTATAAGTAGTATGAACTGCACTCTGTACTGCCTGAGGCTACTTGTTTCATCCCAATACTATACAATACAATCGCCTTTTCATATGATTCTATGGGTATGTACTTCCCCTACATTTTGCTGATGTTCCACAGTGACATATTCTCTCATACTGTAACATACTGCCTACCTGTCCTCATATGCCTTAAATTTCAAGTCAACGGAATGACCTGTGGACTAAGTATCCTTAGAATGGACCATTGAAGCCTGTCAGTCACAAGGAATTCAGGAATCGTTATGCCAGCCTTCTTCTTTAGCCGTCAGCAGATACAGCAGCAGGCCTATCAGAAATGTCTTGGGCCAATTTTGCTAAGTTCACCTCCATTGTCAGTGGTAGTTCGGGGTTGAGAAGGCCACCAGGCATTGTCAGCCACAAAAATCCTGGGTCTGACAACGGTGGGTGGTGGCTGCAATTTTTCTTGGGGCTGCACTGCGCCACTACATATCCAACATGCTGCCCCCCACATTTAACTGTGACGCCCAGTATGCAAAAGGGATAGCGGTGGTGAAATATGCCATCACATTCGATCAGAAGTTTCAATCACCAACTTCTCAGTATGCATTAAGAATTTTTTTGCGGGGCTTATCTGCTTCATTGCTTTTCCTATGCCTTGGTTGTCGGAATTCCTTAGGGATGTTAATTTCTCCGGTTTTGAGGGACGGCAACGAGCACTCTTGACCACGATAACTTGTGCAGAATGAACTGTCAAGATCATGGTGCAATGGCCAGTTTGGTGACTATGTCCTGCCCTCGATAACAAATCCTTCTGAATTTTCGTTGTGCAACACATCCAACAGATAGGAAAAAAACTCGTGCAGTTTGAAAAACTGCTCTTGAAATAAAGTTCTAGTGAGAACAGTTTTGTCAAACATGCTCACACCCACATGTGCACAACATACACACACAGCACACGTTCACCAACTAATGATTCATGTAGTCAATATCTACCACCTAATATACCCTGCGGGTCCCAGTACAATGGCCTCCCCTTCCTATATCTCTTTTCTCCCTCTCCTATCAACTTTCTATCCTGAAGAGAAGCAACAACCCCACCTCCTCTCTTGAAGCAGACTATCTGGAGGTAGATTGCCACCCTCTGGTAGTTCCCTCCACGTTTTCGCTACATTCCAACACTATGCACCGATATCCAACCCTTACATTACCCCCTCCTATTTCATGTCCACATCACCACAATCCCCTCTTCCCCCGTTTGATTGGTTTCTTGTTTCTGTGTTTAATGTCGCATGAAAATTGTGTAATTACATGAAAAGAATGGCTATTGAACGTTTTTCATCTTGCAAGCTGGTTGGTTGCATGTAGTTTATCAATTTGCCTTTCAAAGGATGAACATGCTCTGTGTTGCTGTGAGGAAGATCCCGATGTGGGGGGGATGCGCTAGGAGCAGTTTTCGCACACTTTATACACACCCAAAATTTGATCCCGATCCCGGGAAGGTTTACCTGTCTATCTTCAAGACACCAAGCGCACTTCTCATCCCTTTATCCACATAGAAGATCCAGTGATGACAATGACCTCCAGTTGCTTAATTATTGTTGGCAAATTATTTGAATATTTTGTGAAATCACCTGATTGTGATGTTGTGTACATTCTCAATGCATCGATACCACACAAACAAACACAGACACGCTTACACACACACGCACACAACGAACCAGAAGACACCTGCAAAAGATCACATGCATTTGTGAACAGCCGCATATGCATGTGTAGCCGTTGCTTCGCGGATGGACAGCCACACACACCTTGTTACGCAAGGTGACTCCCCAACCAGACACACAAATGGAGAATGCTGCTGTTCACTTCCCATGCTATGGAGTGCCCCTGTGGCCATGAGAGACGGAGAGACACACACGCACA
>BFEA01000452.1:1101447-1112689 GCA_003427395.1 Chara braunii
AGAGAGAGAGAGAGAGAGAGAGAGAGAGAGGGGCAGAAGAAAGATACAGACAAAGAGCTCAATATGTTGTTTCCCTTTCTATGCACCATCTCATTTTGTTTCAAAGCAGACTATTTTCTGTTTTGAGGGCAAGGCCATTGCAATTTGCTTTGACCATGGTTATGTCACTTAAAACCTACTATCTTTTGTTGGTTTCTCCATTCCATTATGTTTGTTTTTATTGGTGTCCTAATCAAACAAGTGCTCCTGTCAATTGTCTATTTGTGTGGAACCGTTGTCGAGCGCATTGATTCCCGCCCTTTCTTGCAAAAAGTGAGAGCCCTCCCAACCATGACACACATAAGCAAAAGAAAAGGAGTGAGACAAACTTGGAGACAACGCGTAAGTAATCCCGCGAACCGCAGAGACAGACACGGTTGTGTTTTCCCCTCGCCGCTCTAGCCGGGTGCGCCAACCCTACCGCTCATGGTCCTCTGCGACAGGACAAGTTCCCGCGAGGCACAACTTACCTTCCCTAAGGGGTTGTCACAACCATTAGGGGCATATCCCTACTAAGCTACAAACCCACGTACAAATTTTTTTATATGCAATCGCAGAGGTAGATCAGTCGAGGGCGTTTGCTCGTTCGCTACAGTATAGGCACACGTGGTTAAAACGTCGACAAAACCCGAACCTTGTTTGTTGGTTTGGGCATTGATCTCCTAAATACGAACTGACGTCTGTCGATAGGACGGTCTCACCCAATCCAGAAGCCCACAAACACTCCTAGTCCTTTAGACACATAACCTAGAAAGGAAGTTATCGCAATACTGGAACATCCATCGATCAAATCGACCATAGTGGATAGGAAGATATATATAGCAAGAGATAATATGTTACAAATCAGATAGTCGTTATTCAAATTCGGGGGCTGATAAGGTAATGGTAAATATTCGAATATCACAAGGTAGAACATAAAATCAAAATAATATCGCTCGAATTAAGTAGATTTGAGCGAGACAAATCGAGCCAACGCGAGGTTGGACTTAGAATACAGTCGACGAGGTAGTTGGGCTATCCTAGTTTTGACTGGACGAGTTGAGTCGCCAAAGTTATCCATTTCATTCTTATATTGATCGAGGACACAAAAGCGTCGCATTTTCTCTTTTGTCTACCCCGTGTCCGCACGTCTTATGACACAATTTTTTTCCACGACAATGTCACCTACTTGCGTCCACTCTAAACCTCGCTTTTATCAGACCGGGTTTCTTAAGGCACTGGTCCCCCATTCGGCGGTGACACCTAAGGCGGCCACCTATAAGGTTGTTAAATCAATCAACTTTTGCGCGAAATTTTGGGGAAGGATGCCCCTTTGTAGCCACGCGCCCAACCCTTTAGGAAGTGGTTTGGGGTACCCCCCCCTCCTCGCCTAAGCACAAAGCTCAAAGTCGGGCTGGCTCAACCACGAATACAACAAGAACCCCCCCCGTAAAACCCACTCCAGATCGTTAATAGAGTCGACTCCTAAAGCATGTGAACCCCCACCTAGATTTCTCCTAGAGCAAGGGACCGCGTCTACTACGGGGAAATGTCAATCACCCAGAACCTTTCATGCCGAAAGGGACTTAGACGAAGGCAAAATCAGAGGTCAGGGAACGATATGAACCATTTTGATGGGGCGTAGAAGAGAAGGGGCATTCAGGATAGAATATGTGATCCTTGGAAAGGAAGGAGGGGCATTCAGGATAGAATGTGCGATCTTTGGAAAGGAAACTAAGTTCACATCAACTTTGAACATTAGTTATGGGTCGATTAATTGTTGAGGACTCTTTTAATCCGACTTATGCTAAACTTTTTGCCTTTTATACATTCAACATTAAAAATAGAGATAAAAAGTTGTCCACTTAAGATACCAAAACCATGCAGATAAATTCATTTTTATCCTAAGTTGTTTAACAATTCCGGCCGGATTAATTGGTCGGATATGCCCGGAAAAAAAAAATGTTTTTTTTTTTTTTTGCACTTAAATATGACTACCACAGGTTCAAATTTGAGAGTTGTTTTGTGAAAAGACATTGAATGTTAATCAATCAATGAAGACCATCAATTCCGATGGATCTTGATGGATGCAAAATCCAATCGAATCGCAATTCAATAGGATCTTGAATCAATAATGAACCATCAAAATCGATGACTCTGATTGATTGATAAAAATAAAATAAAAAAACGCAGGGGGATGGTCGACGTGCACGTCAACAACATCACTTCCGTCCCCCTCCTCCTTCTCCTCCCCTTCCTCTGAATCGTCATCGTGGCATCCTCCTCCTCGTTCTCTTTCCCCTGCATAGCGATGAGGAGGAAGATGAGAAGGAAGAGGAAGCGGAAGAGGAGGAGGAGGAAGAGGAGGAGGAAGAGGAGGAAGAAGAGGAGGAGGAGGTGGTGAAGCAGGAGGAGGAAGAAGAAGAGGGCGGCAGCATGAAGGCTCACCTTGTGGTCGACGGCGGAGGAGGAGGAGGCTTCCGGCGAAGCTCCAGCGGCAGCGGCGATGGCTTGAGCAACAGAACAACGGGACCACTGGCGTCAGCGTCAACACACGGGGGGGGGGGACGAGCAGCAAGCAGCGCGGCGACGGGGCAGCGGGCCGTTGCTGGGAAGGGACGGGGGGTTCGGACCACTACCTGCGGGCAGTCCCAAACCGGCTGCCGCGGATTCGAATTGAAAAATGGCCCGATGTTGGCCGTCGATCTTAGTGGATCGATGGCCCAGATCGAGCATACTTTTTTTCCAAATTTGGTAGGTGCCTTACCGAATCCGCCACCGCGACGGGGTCCCAGGGGTTGATCGAAACCCCTAGGCGCCCCTAAACTCAAGGAAGAGGCCTTGCGCCTATTTTGCGCAGGCCCCAGAAGGGTTATTTCCGGGTTCTTTCGGGGTTCTATTTCCGGCCGGATGAACCGGATGGTCCAGGGCCATCTGGATATCCGAAAAAAAAACTTAGTTTTTATCCAATCCTGACCATACCTGATACACAAAGCGAACTCAAAACCAAAAAAACATCACAAACCCTTTCCTAGGTCAGACATTTGCCATCCACACGCGAACACACATTTCTTTTGCCTTTTCAAAAACATTCAATGGAATAAGGTCAAACAAAGGGTGGGTTCACTCGGGTATGAAGGGAATCTGAGTCAAACTGACCTTGAGTGATCACACTGAAGATGCAGACTGACTCACTCACGAAAGTCAGGTAATGTCCCAACCAAGTAGAAAAATAACGTTGTCGACGTTCACTACATCTGACAACTCACTTCATGGGCGCCTCACGATCGAGAGATACTTTTCCTCCATAAGTTGTGCATGATCCTTGTGTTTCAGGTTATCCCAACCCAGTCCCAACGACACCACAGGCTCCTGGGACTTTCCCAGATCCACTATCAGTCTGAAAACTGCTTCCAAAAAAATAAACATGCATCCTGCAGTCCCAACGACACCACAGGCTCTTGGGACTATCCCAGATCCCCTATCAGTCCGAAAACTGCTTCCAAAAAAATAAACCTGCATCATGCCACGTGCTACAGACCACAACCGCTCCCCAAAACAATGGAATTGGGGCCCAGATATAACCCTAGCACAAAAGCCGCTTGACGACACCTCCACCAAACTGTCCGCACCGAAACAATTCAGCAACACATCCCCTTAAAAATCTTCATGTTGCCGCACCGGTAGTTCGGCATTATGTCCCATAAAATAATCCTTCACCTTCGTCGTGCCAGCAATCTAGGAACATTTCCTCTTAAAATGTTGCGCCGCTACCAAAAAATCGGCAGCATTCCCCCTCAAACTTTCGACTTCGCTGCAGCAATCCGGTAACACCTTCCCTTTGAGGTCATGGCTGTTACGGACTTCGCCAGGGCTTGATCCCCGGTCTATCTTTTTGCTGTTTCGGCTGCATCCCGTTTTCGGCCTGGCACCCTTTTTCCAAACCACCCCTTTGGTACCGTAGGATTTTGGACAACTTGCACCATGCTGCAATTCGGGCGCCACTTTGAAATACCGCATTTTTCAGTTTTGCCCTCAGGGCCTTTGCAGAAATGCCCCTGGTACTGTACGTGTCACTGGTACTACCGGCTCCCCGTACGGTACGGGGACCAGTCTCGTACCAGTTTTCTGCTGCTGTACTTGTACTCAGTGTGACTTGCTGTTTCGGCATTCGGAATCCAAGACTTCGACTTTGTGCCTTGCCACTGTGTCTGCGTCCGACCCTCAGTCCGAGTCAGTCGTGTCGAGTGAGTGAGTGTGTGTGTGCTCTCACTCGCTCCCTCTCTCTCTCCTCTCCCTCGGCTCACCCTCAGCCTTGTGCCCGTCACAATGGCAGTTCTTCGGCATCACCTCCCCACAAAACTGTGTCACAGTCGTGGCCTGAATTCGGCAGCATACCCGCAGAAAATGGGGTATGGCCTGCCACACGTTCATGTGCATCACTAGCCTGTGCTTTAGCAAGGCGCTGCCAGCTATGGCTATGGATGCCCTTCTCCCTCCTCCAGCTTCATCCTGTAGACCTCCAACTCCAGCAGCATTTACCTTGCAGACCTTCGGCTACTTGGCCAACAGCTCCTTCCTCAGTGTGATGCAACTCAACGAGCACTCAAATGAGTGCAAGTATATGCAGCATAACGTCCTCAACAATTGTGAGGTAGTTGTTGGAGCATGCTGCTTTTATACTTGCTGGAGGGCTGTGGGCAGCAATTGGCCCATAGGTAAAAAATTAAGCTCAGCCCGGGCCCTTGATCTAAACCCATGACGAATGGCCACAGACATCTATTCCCCCCTAGGAGAACCAAGGGCCCTAAAAGACTAAAGCACCTAGGTTTTTTTTTTTTTTTCTTTTTTCTTTTTGAAAAGTCCAGAGTGTTGTAGAGGCCAGTTACTAGGCACACATTGATCGCCGGAAGCGGTCAGCTGTGTACGCTCTGAGGAGGCGAGGCCACCACCCCTCCCATCCTCGCGTCAATACTCCTAGCACATCCCCTATCCCTACTATCCTACCTAAGTGTGACCAGCACTAAGGACCATTACCCTACCAGTATCGAGGGGAACTTGGACCGAACAGTAGTGACAGGCACCAGGGCTAGCGACCCAGCCCTGGTTGAAGAGTAGTCGAACGAGCCTCGTCGTACGGGTACTTCGGACGCCAGGCTCAAGCAATCATCTATTGGCCCCTAAATTGACCAACTAGCAACGCACGTGCTCTACTCTCCCACCACAAACCTAGCTGTATATTTAATGCGGGGTACTTATCATCGAGACGCCTATCATCATCACCAGTTGGATCCAACCAAGCCAACCAGTGACTCACACCCTCTACTCTCCCACCACAGACCCTAGCTGTATATTTAAGGCGGGGTACTTATCATCGAGACGCCTATCATCATTATCAGTTGATCATGACCTCTACCCAGCCCTTGTGTATGTGTGTGTGTGTGTGTGTGTGTGTGTTTGTGTGTGTGTGTGTGTACCCCCTAAGTTGACCAACTAGTAACTCACGCCCTCTACTCTCCCACCACAGACCTAGCTGTATATGTACTTATCATCGAGACGCCTATCATCATCACCAGTTAGAACCCACCAGACCAACCAGTGACTCACGCCCTCTACTCTCCCACCACAGACCCTAGCTGTATTTTTAAGGCATGGTGCTTATCATCGAGACGCTTATCATCGTTATCAGTTGATCGTAACCTCCTTCCAGCCCTATGGTTGTGTGTATGTACTGTGTATCATGGATGTGTGCCCGTGGGCCATATGTATGGTTGTATGCTGCTCCCCACCATGGAGCATCTGCGAAGTAAGTACTGAGTACTGGTGAGAGGTGCTCCTACCACCTCCACTAGTACGTGTATGTGAACGTGTACCTTGAGCTATTTCTATTTGACGATATATATATGTATGTATTGAATGTGTGTGTATGGATTGTGCTATCTGGGGTAGTATCTCATGTGTGTATGTATGTGGTAGAGACAGGTCTATCTGGACAGGACCCCCCCAAAGTCCGGAACCGGACTCGATCCTTTGACCTACAGTATGGAACTGGAGGGGTCTACCACTTGTACTACCGTGGGAAGTGGATATAATGTGTGTAATGTCTGGACTGGGGGAGATTATCAGAGCGACCAAAGCCAACAACAACCAGCAACAAACGTGAAGACTAGACCAGCATACAACACCCATGAATTGACCCTCTGGGTGGTGCGCAGGCAGTGTCCGTAATAGTACCATGAATCAGCCCAGAGGAGTGTGTGTCCAGCCGTGCATCATTCTAACACCCTGCCGGTGTCCATGCGCGAGGCTGCGGAGTTTTGAACCCACAACCTCGTACCACAATGCGCATTTCCAACAGGTGCTCTAACCACTGAGCTACATCAACTAGACAAAGCACCTGGTTTTTTTCGCTGGCCACATGCAACAAGAGGAGGCTGCACCAGGCCTTTCCTTGTGGTACTGCTCCAAGCACAGCAACTCCCCTCAACTATGCACCTTTTCCAATTCACGGCCATGTTCAAGCAACCCCTTCGCTGCCCTTTTCTACCACACATGCAGAAGGGGGCTAACGGATCTGGTAGAAAATGAAGCCAGATCCAAAAAGGAAAAGAAAAAAGAAAAGAAAAAACAAAGGAGAAAACTTACCTGGTTTTCCCCTAGGAAGTCCCACATAAACTGGACTCTGGCAAGCCCTCTGATACTTCGTGCCATGGGTGCTCCTCCTTCTGGTTCCACGCACGCGATCTGAACCACGAGATCAAAGATCTTGTGGCTACGAAAATTCGCGGGGCCTGTGGGAGCTGAAGTGTTGGTGCACTTCATTCACTTGAGAGTGGAATCATGCCCTTACTAGCCCGTTGCCCTCTTTTTCCTCCTTTTTTTCCCCAATAATCTCCACCATCAGGGCAGGGCATTCTTCGCGGGGCCGTTGGTGGACCATGAACTGTTCAAACACAGACCCAAGTTTGAATCCAGCCGCAACCATGCCAATGTGGCATTCCTAGTGGGGCAGTTGGCACCCCACGAACTGTTGAAACACACAGTTGAGTTCGAATCCAACCCAAAATGGTGTGGTAGGCGGCCCTACTAATCACGAACTGTGCAAAATGAGAATAAATCTCCTTCAGAGCATAGGTAGGTACATCGCCTTGTGGACTCACGAGGGCACCTGAGGGAACTCAAAAGTACACGCTAAAAAAAGAAGAAAAAAAATTCTAAGAAAATACAAAAAGTCGACGCCAAAAAACGGGCGCTTGACTTATTTGGAGGGAGTTCCAACTCCCTGTCTTCCAGAAACGCACCATATGGCGCTCTTCAGGTAGTTTCAGTTAGTTTTTTTTTGTTTTTTTTTTCAGCTGTTGGCTTATGCCAACGACATTCCGCCTTCCCCCCTTCCTCTCATGGCACTGCCACTAGCCGTTGAAATACAGACCTGAGTTCAATTCCCAAAGGGATAAAATGACCGTTTTTTTTTCCTCAATTTATGCGCGTCATCCTCGCGCAGGGGCCATGCCAATCCGCGCACCGGATTTCAGCCGCGCGATCTTGGTGATCCCACAATTGAAATCCACCGCGCCCTAGTGCCTTGCACCCCTAATGCGGGCCTCTCCAAAAGGAGCTAGCCCCAACAGGGGCGGATACTTGGACTTCATCCGAGTGTCTGCAGCATGTAAGTCTGGCGTGTTCCCTGCTGGGCTAACTCTTATTTCTGAAAGAGTAGGAGCAGTCCTTCAATACGAAGGGTTTTGTGCCCAACAGCCTGCCCGGTAGTGGCCCAACAGGCCTTGATTGCGCCTTAAAGGGTTGGCGGTTTAATCCACCGTCCCAACCTCTTTTGTCAATGATCTATGAATGTCTTCGTTCTTGCCTTGCCCTAATCTTCCTCTAGGACTCCTTCGTTCCCCGACACCTTCTCTTCTATTCCCCTAATTGCAGGCTTCGAGTTTTCCCGCCCACTTTCCCCCCGGTGAACCATTCAGGTCGAGGGACGGAGGGCGGGCAGTGGCTCTCAACGCCTTGCTTGTCCACGACCTTGCAGGCCTTGTCGGCCCACTGCCTTGCAGGCCTTGTCGGCCCACTGCCTTGCAGGCCTTGCCGGCCCGTGGCTCTCTAACCCTAGGCAGAAAAAAAAAGATTGAGCGACCTTTTGTTTTTCTTTTGTGGCAAACGGACCCACAAGGCCCAAGATTTATTTTCTCCCAAGCCTTGTCGGGACCCCCTAAAAATGCGGTGTGACGTATATTCCTGTTTTCCCTAAGGCTCAGAAAGGTAGTGGTGGTTTTAAGGGTCGGACATACTGTCTCCAGAGGACGTCTCCCCAGTTGTCCGACCGGATAAGTCGGACATCTAGGGGTGTCCCGGGCGTCCACTCTGGTAACCTAGGTTATAATTGCATTATGGGCCAAGATACAATTTCGAATAGCAGCTCGGGCAATATATACAACCCAACTTCCTGGCCAGGTAGGGTTCCCGAAATGCAATTGCAAACTGTATCTTACCCCATACTGCAATTATAACTCGTTTTTGTGACTCTTGATTTTTTTTGCGCAAATAAGCCAGTTTCTATTTATTTAAAGAATATAAAGGTTTATTTCGACGAAATAGTTGTAAAGTTAGCAATAGGTTATAAGATAAAGTTGTGTCACTCAACCATTGGGAGTGAGATGCTCTTAGAGTGAGTGAATGCAACTCAAAAACCGAAACTCCAAGGGGCAGTCGGATACAAAAGTACGATAGGTCATGAGGATGAGGGTAGGAAGTGGGAGCAAAACACAATGAATGGCTTAACAAACAAACCACCAAGGCGCGCTTACTGTGAAAGAGGGTCTAGGGATAGGATGAGATGCCTAACTAAAGGCATGGTCGATACTAGGGGGATGAATGCAATGGGTGAAAGGGTTAAGCACATAACTTATCGACTAGGTGGGAGCCAGAACTACGAAGAACTGAAGTGAGGGTAACGCTACAGACCCAATGCCTTCACGCTACGAAGGGGGAACCTAACTTAGAAAACTAGCTAGGGGATGCAGGGAGAACCATCATGCAACATACAAGGGGATACATAATGTAGGATGGTGGTGTGACGTAATCAAGTCCAAAATAAGTCAAGCTGGTGAAGTAGCCGGAGTTGTACATGAAGGAGTCGGGGTCGATGTGAAAGCAGAGCCGCAAAACACTGACATCCTAAAGTAGAGTTGACGATGTAGTAAATGAAGATAAGAGGTAGCATGAATGCAACTATATGATAAGAACGCCAACCACCGAAATGCACAGGGTGACAAGGAGAGCATTGGGGATGCTACGAAGCGTCTAGCTGCAAGTAAAGAACGTCTTGAAAGAGAGTAGACATATTCCCAACAATGTCTTGAGCCCGGTTAAAACGAATGGGGTGAATCCACCGAAAAGGAGCAGACATGTTTGCACAAAAAGCATGATCATATGCACGCCATAAGTCATGGCATGGTCCAAATGTTCAAGGGGCACCCAAATAGCCTCCTCATCATGATAGTATTTCCAACGCAGTAGGTACTTGATGCGTGGAGGGGTATCATCGGTCACTCGTAGAGATACGATGTCAAGAATGACAAACTCCTTTTGATCATCTACCATGATATGTGGAGGAAGTAGGTAGGAATGTTCGGCGAATAACTCGGACGTTTCTAGTAAGGACGCAACAAAGAAAAGTGATAAACATCATGTATGCCAGTCTAGCGAAGATAATCAGGCAGCTTCACGCAGAAGTTTAGCAGTCTATAGACAATATGTGAATTGACGACCTGAAGGATGCGGTATAGGCCAAAGAAGCGATGCCTAAATTTGCGGAGCATATGCGCATCAAGCTGCAAATTGTTGGCCGTTGATGAATATATTGTCACTGAGTTTGAATGGATTACTCATACGGGATCGGTTGACTCGTGTGGTCATGCGGGTGTCAGAGGCGGCTATGCTCTTGCGCGCGCGGTAAAGTATATCATGCATATGTGCAACACCTCATCAACCGTTGAACAACGAGTATGTGGGTGCAACTGCAAGAGTCTGAGAAAGTCCGCGGGGAATCGAGAGTGATAGTTGCGGTCACAATAGTATGATGACATCCCCATGGCTAGCCAAACGGCGTGGATCTATGCAATCTCCGCTTGGGCTAAGTGTAAGTCTCACTGTCAGTCATCAATGATAAACGTTCATGGGATATTACCGACAATTTTGTTAGTGACTTGAGTCTGACCATCCATCCGAGCCACAAGTGGTTAAATGGTTTTATGTTTTTTTTTTTTTTTTTTGCCTGTTGTTGTTTTGGTTCAAGGTTGGTGTGTGCCAAACTTGGTCTCATTTGGAGCATTAATAATCTCTCTAGTGAGATTTTTGAAATTTCTAAACATTTGTGAAATCGAGAAGTTGGCGAATTTTGTATGGAAGTGCACTTTTACTTCGATGTTTTATGTTGTTTTTTTTTTTTTTTTTTTTTTGGGAAGTGTACTTTCCATTCTTTGAATTTGTGGCATGTTTGGTTTAGCTGATCTTTGGGTTTTGTTGTAAATAACATGACAAATTGTTTGAAAATTTAGGCATTCGTTAACGTGCTCTCATTTGAGGTTGGTAAGTCAACCTGCAGCGGAGCTGAGAACTGTGCACGTCGTGTAGGCATTCCTAAAATGTGCTGGTAAAGCATGAGTCATGGTTCGAAACGATGCTCTGAGGAAGGTTGTGGTCTTCAACCTTTCACTCGAAAACGATATCGTCGATCTATCAAATGTCAATGCGAGGGCGACACATAGTAAAGTATGTGCACTTCTTGAAGTGATCTACAACGACCCTGATAACATCAAGACTGATAAAGTCTTTGAAGATGGATTGCCATCTCCCCTCAGGTATGGGTAGAGGTTGGAATGATTCATACGGAGGGTGGTTTGTACTGTTAACCTCCTGGCTAGTGCGACACTCTTTGACGTAGCTCTGGAGGAACTCCTGGCGTACACAATTGCAAGTCTTTTTGAAACTTAGATGACTTGCAGTTCGCTCATTATGGAAGTGGACAACGACCTGAACCTGGAGCTGTTCAGTGGAGGGAATAGATACACGTGCTTCTCAACGACTAGTTATCCCATGATTGTATACGATAGTGTTCATGCCTAGGGAGTACGAAGGTACAGTCTTACCTCGCTTCTATTTTGCATAGGTGTTGCAAAAATTTGGGCAACGAGTGTAATAAGTGTGAAACGAAACG
>BFEA01000452.1:1135047-1145456 GCA_003427395.1 Chara braunii
TCTCTCTCTCTCTCTCTCTCTCTCTCTCTCTCTCTCTCTCACTTGTCTTCCCTCTATACACCCGAAGACCACCATTGCGCCTTGCTGTCTGTCCAAGCCCAACCAGCTATGGAAGTTGGGCTATGACAATGCCCTCAACAGCGCCCTTCTTCCCATACGACCACAAGTGTTCGAATGCCCCGCTAGGCAGCGAGCTCTTTCCTATATGGAAAGAGTCTGGCCAGGTCTGCCGCCTGGCTGGATCGAGCCTGCGCCCAGAAGCTTCCAGTACGGCCCAGGTAGTTGGACCTTTGCCGCTGCTGCTGGGCCTCGTTCGGTTGCGCCCTCCAACTGTCTGTGTATATTGCTGCGAATGTGGCCTAGGGCCTGCCATTCAAGAAAGGCCTAGAAGGCCGTGGAAAGACTTTGCTGCTCGGGACCTGGGTTCCTTCAACCAACTGGCATGACACAACTGCCTGAACCCCAAATACGACATTGACAGCATTGGGCCTCTCGCGATTTGTCAGGCCCGCCTTCACTTAGGGCGGGCACACTTGTATAAGGGGGCCCCCTTTGGCCTACTGAGGAGCCAAATCCTCACACCCGGGCGTTATAAACGAATATAACGTCCGACCGGCGTTATATTCCTACACAACGCCCGGGCGTTATTTTCGGGTGAGGATGGTAGTAAGGATGATTGCACCTTGCATTCCTACCATACCTCCAGGTATCATCGTGTCGGCATTTTGCAATAGCATAACGCAAGGTACCGTAGGAAACGTCCACAACGATACGAAACACACGGAGGCAAAATATAGTCAAGTCCAGGGACCAGGTATCGGATCAAGCCACTCCATCTCAAAAGCACAGACGACACCGAAAGAACGACTAGAGTAGTTGTACCCTATCAAACAATGGGCCGGGCCTTAATGCCATGGTCCAAAGATGAAACCTTCTGCCTTATAACCTAAATAGCGGTTGGCCAAGAAATTCTACCGCAGCGTCAGACATCCTTCCAAACAATCAGACCCGGAAAGCGATCCCTCATCTCCCCCGAAAGGCAAGCCTTGACAAAAGTGGATCCGGAAGGCAACCCCTAAATTCCAAAATCAGTTTCCCTTGTCTGTGGTCCATTGGGTCAGAGGACAACATATCCCGTCGAGTGCAACATTCGACCCAATGCTGCTGGTTGCAACATTCGACCCAATGTTGTTGGTGGCAACATTCGACCCAATGCTGCCAGCAACCAGCATGCTTTGCAAAGAGCATGATCAGAGCATTGTCAAAGGATATCCTCGAATTCTTAGTTCATTTTTCATAGTTAGAAGAAACAAGAGTTTGGAGCAGTCAGAGGTAATGGAGAAAGGAGGTAATCACTGCCGCCTTCTGCTGCTTACTGGAGAAGCAAGTGAAGTGTTGAATAACTTGGAAAATGAGGCCAGTAGCCTCTAACAACGAAGCCTGACTTCAATGAGTGGGAGAACAACAAATACGCAGCAGGTGAGGAAAGACTTGTAATTGCATCCCAAAACGTATTAGTGCCCACCCTTGCTAGTATTTTCTAATGCGAAGATGCTATCATAGCAGTTCTTTAAAGCCCGCAAGATACATTTGGCTTTTCTCATTGATGTCGAGCAGTTCGAACGAAACTTCACAAATGCCCAGACATCGTTGATCAAAAGCAGGTCGTTAATCAAGCAGCGATTTTCTGAGAGAAGCAAGAAACTGATGTTCGTTGAACATGCATAACATAGCTGCAAGCATCGTCCAACGGGCCTCTATTTGCCCTCGCCTACAACCAGGGCCTATCGAGCTATTTGCCTGTTCGGCCTGTGGGACCAGGCCGTGGCCTGACCCCACAGGCCATGTGTTGTTCCAGTCCAGTCCAGTCCAGTACGTGCGTGTTGAGTCTGCGTCGGAGCTGTGCTGTCCCTTCCAGCTCCATCTCCTCCTTCCTGAACGCCTTCATCTTGACAGACCGCCATCCCGGCGGATTCGTCACACTAGTATCAGAGCGGGAACGTTCCCCGCTCCCACCCACCACAGGCCAAAACATGGTGTAAACCCGACAACAGGTTTTTCCATGTTTTTTTTGGTGTTTTCAGACGAAAACAACGGAAAAAAAAGCGCAGCGACAAGGGAGCGACAGGTGGCGAGAACAGAGAAAGCGCAAGCGCCAAAACCGCCGCACATGCACGCACCACGTGCCCACACCCCGCTGCCCCGCCCTGCCCCGCTCCTAGATTATACATATCAAGACCCATGATGCATGCTCCTGCCAGGGTTTGAACCCAGGCAGCTGCTGTCCATGCGTGTGTGTAGCCAGTGCTATAACACACTGGCCAAACTATGTCCATGTAGTTTGGGACGTTTGAGCGAGTTACCCCCGTGTCCGCGAGCGGCAAGTAGGACAGCAGCACGCAGGCTGCTATTTGCCCCCGCTGCCCCCCCCCTCCCTCCTCTGGGCATCGTGGCTGCTGCTGCCTGACAGGTGGCCATCTGGAGTGTCACGTGGCAGCTTGTTGAGGACCTTGAAGACCCCCCTGTCTAGGGGGTTGCACTACAGGGAGATCTGGGTGGCTGATCAAGATCTCAGCCCACCCAGATGATGATGATGATGATGATGATGATGATGATGATGATGATTTCTACTGCTGCACCAGCACTTTGGCAGCAGTGAAGACCTCCCTGGCGAGGGGGCAGCGCGTCAGTGCAATCAGGGTTGCTGATCAAGATCTCAGCCAAACCTTGATTATTTTGTTATTATTATAATTTTTTTTTGCTGCAGCAGCACGCTGCCAGCATCTTGAAGGTGACCTTGTTGCTCTTGGCCACCCAAGAGCCTGATATCACCTCTCTCCCTTTCTCCCACCCTACTCCCCCCCTCTCCTCTCTCTACCACTACTCCCCCCCCCTCTTACATGCCTCTTCACTCATCTCCCACCATCTTTTTCTCCCCTCTCTTCCTTACTCACCATCTTCTACTAATTTCTTCTACTCCTCCCCACTTTTCTCATCACTTTCTCTCCCATTCTCCCACCCTACTCTCCCCCAACTACAACCCAATTATCCCCCCACCTCCCACTCTAATCTTTTTCTCTTTCTCGCCTATTTTTCTCTTTCTCCATTACGTTTCCTTCCCCCTCACCCCTAACTTCAAAATTTTCTATTTTTTCTTCTTTTGTCTCTCTTTGATTTAAAAAAAATTCTTTTCTCTAAAAATCTGAATTATCTTCTCTTCTTCTTTTTTTTTTTTTTTTTTTTTTTTTTTTTTTTAAGGCCCTAGTGCAAGACCTCTATCCTGGTGGTGGTAAGATTCACTCTCGTTTTCCACATTGAGGCATTGCGGCCGTGGCCCAGCCACGCGACGAGATGCTCTCTTTTTCTTTTTTTTTCTTTTTTGCTTTTTCATCTCGGACGTTGCTGAGGCATCGCGGCCATGGCCCACGCGACGGGGCCAAGATTAAAAAAAAAAAAAAACAGAGGGCCTTGGTGCACTATTCTTGACATGCACAAAAAAAAACAATCATGGCGGTGCATCTTTCCATGTTCTAGGAGAAGATTCACTCTCGTTTTGCACATTTCGAGAGTGTGCAAAAAGAGAGTGAGGGCCTCGCCACACCACTCTCGAATCTCGAAAATATTCGAGGGCTGTCAGGATTTTTCGAGAGGCCGGTTTTCGAGAGAAAATGGCCCTTCGCCACATAGCACACTAGACCGGCCTCTCGAAAATTCATCCCGAACGTGGATGCTATCCCCGGCCCGAGAAAACGGCCTGACAACTCTCGAAATGGACGTCGAACTCGAACCCAGACGGGCAGTATCACGAAAACTCCAACGCTGCAGGCTGGGCGGAAACATCTTTTCGAGAAGGCACTCGAAAACGCCTTTCTGACAGCTCTCGAACAGTTCCGAGTTTTTTTCGGAGCGATGCTGTGTGGCGGTGCCCGACTCACGAATTTTCAAGATTCGGGAGTGGTGTGGCGAGGCCCTGAATCTTAGCTAGAACATGGAAAGATGCACCGCCACAAGGCCTCAAGGATGACAAGCACAGGACGGGAAATCTGCGAATGAAAACAAAAGAGAAAAAAAAAAGAAAAGAAACTGGATTGTTTTCAGCACGTGTATTCCCCAGGGCCTTTGCCCTGTTGTCAGCCCGTGTACGCCGTTGGGCCCCTGTATCCCCGTTGCACAGAAGACAAAAATCATGGCGCTGTATCTTTCCATGTTCTAGGAGTGAATCTTCCGCTAGAAGATGGGAAGATACAGCGCCACGATCTTTTCTTTTTTCTTCTTGTTTCTTCTTTTTTTTTTTTTGGAAAACGGTCTGGCCCTCCGACGTGGATGACTAGACTGCAGTTAGACACTCTGCCCTGCGACAGCCACGCGACCGAGGAGTTTGGACTGCAGTGTAAACTTCAGAGGGGACTGGATTCCAAAACGGAAGTTTGAAACGTATTTTCAAACTCTAACCCTGACCGCTCCCTAGTTTTCTCGAAAAAAAAAATAGGATAGGTCCTGCAGTCCGTAATACAGAAACATCTCGTCTATCTACATTCCTTTTTTTTTTTTTTTTTTTTTTTTTTTTGGGAACATGCTCCAATCTACACTCGTCTACCTACACTCTGTTCTTATTCCTTCAAGCACTCATTACCTTGTGACGTGCCAGCTTCCGGACCGGCGCCAGCTTCCAACCCCTCCCTTTTTCGAATTTTTGTTGTCTTGCAAACAGGCTGAAGACGCCCCTTTTTGTATTTGCATGAATTAATGCGCATTGTTCGTAAACAGGGAGGCGCGTCCTTCTCATGACCTTCGTCATTTTTGGGCCGCTTTTTGGAATTCCATCTTTTGCAATNTTTTTTTTTTTTTTTTTTTTTTTTTTTTTTTTTTTAAGGCCCTTGTGCAAGGCCTCTATCCTGGTGGTGGTAAGAGAATCGCCGGGATTGAGGCTTTGCCAAGCGGGCCGCTCCATCGTATGTCTTTCTCATTTTTTTTTATTTATCTTATTTTTATTTTATTTATTCTGAAAATTCAATTTTTTTTGCGGCATCTCTATATCTGTTTAGGCTTACCTATTTTAGCTACCGGTGCACATTTTGACCCTGTGGGGTTAACAAAGTGTTGCCGAAATTTTTTCTTTTCTCCCTACTCTCTCCCCTTTTACTTGGTCATTTTTTTTACGGCACACTTCGACCCCATGGGGGTAACGAAATGCTGTCGAAATTTTTGAGAAATCCAGCACATTGTTTCTCTTCACTCTCCTCCACCTCCTTATTTATTTATTTATTTGAAAATGATCATTTGTAGCATTTTGAATTTTAGTGTGCTTCTCTTGGTCTCCCTTCACTCTTGGCACATTTTTGGCCCCATGGGGGGTAGGGAAATGCTATCGAAAATTTCAAAAAAATAAATATTATTTCGCTCTACACATTTTGCTTATTTATTTTTTAATTATTTTTATTATGTATTTTCTTTTATTTTTATCTCGAAATTTTATTGTTTATTTATCATTCCTTTCCCTCTCCCCTCAACGGTTGCTATTCTCTTTTCCGGATCAGGTCGCCGCTACCCTACCCTACCCAACCAAACTCTAGTTAGGGTTTCCTTAGGGTTTTTCTCGGGTTTAGGGTTCTCCTAACCCCCCCTCCTCTTCTCTCTTTCCGTCGGGTACCCTGGACCGGCACGACTCCTGTTCCCTCGTCCACATTCGCATCACCCTCTCATGCGCGACCCGCAGGTCATGGAATAAGCCGACTCACGACTACCCACTCCACTTCCACAGTCCCCTCCCTCTCACCGGTAGTCCCTTGTCCCCACGCCACAACCCATCTCTTTCCCCACCTCTTTCTCCACCTCCCGCCATGTCTACCCCTATACGCCCACCGCCCATGGACGGGACGACACCCGGGGAGATCGTCATAGCGTCCTTCATCTCCCAGACACCCACCCACCCAACGGTCCAGGGTCAAACCTCTGGGGACCCCACGACCCTTCGTGCTGTTCTTGCATCCCTCCTTGCACCTTTGCAAGCACCACTCGATACGCTTGCACCCTTGGAAGGGCAAGTAAATGCGCTCGCCCTTGAAGTTCACCGCCTCAAGGGTTCTCCTCATTGCTCTCCCCACCGCTCTCACACTCCATCCCCTACCGGCTCACAGTTCGGCTCCCCACGACTCCAAACACAGAGATGTGGTGGTTCGTCCTCCCCGGCGGGTCAGGACCAACACTCCCCCTCCGCAGTGGTGAGTGTCGCTGCCGCTAAAACCATACCATCTGTTGCGGCACACCCATCGGTCCCTGCCACCCCTGCCGCATCGGTGCTGTTGCCTAGATACCGGTATCTGGCCAGACAATTTCACCTACTCACCCCGGTATGGCTTACCAGCTTTCCGCTTCGATCTCGCCACTACGGACCAAAGTCCTCTCTCCTCCCATCCTCTCCTCACTCCCACCTCAGGGTCCCCTACAGTTCGTTACTCCTCCCACTAGGGTACCCTTTCCGCCGCCTCCACCTCCGACCCCGTGCACCCAGCGAGTGGCTACCTTACAGGCCACCGTTGCACAAATTCAGGCGAAGATTCTCTCCCTGAGACCACCTCACCCTTCACATGCTGCTCACCCTTCTTCTTCTTATACCGCCCCTCCCACCTCTGTCTTGCCGGCTCGTTTCCCTCGACCGGCTCCTCCTCCTCTACCCTCCTACTTCGCCACTCCGTCACAACTGGTTGTGGCCGTTGCCTTGACCTCTGCTGGACCTTCCACCAGCAACCCCAACCCACAACCTCCCACCACTTTCACCCCTACATCGGGCCCGGCATTTGATGCAGCAGTGCAGACCCATGAGGCTCTCTCCCCTCACCGTCAGCACAACGGTCGCACCCTTATGCGCCTGTCAGATATACCCGACTACGATGGTACACTTTGTTCGTCGCATTGGTTGCGGGCCGCCACACGTGCGATGACATTGACTAACACTAGTCAGGAGTTATGGTGCTCTATGCTCGCAACCGACGCCTTAGATCTATGTGGCACTCTCCACGACGCGACCGCCGCCTTAGATCGGGTCACATAGACGCGGTGGCGTGGGTCCTCCTCACCAGCAGACCTAGAGCGCCACATCCGGGTGTTTCAGCACGCCTGCCTCATTTGCGATGAGGCACTCCTACCTGAGGTCCTTTTGACCAACAAGTTCGTCGTGAGTCTTCGGACTGACTACCGCCTCGAGCTTTGGCGACAGACCTTCGCCTCCTCAGAGCAGGCCTACGAGCCTACTCGACAATACCAAAAGATGCGGAGTCGCTTCTCTGACGCCCCATCTTCTTGGCAATCCACTGCCGTCGCCACCCAGTCACGTGGTGCTACTCGCGGTTGATCCTCTTTCACCGGCTGCTTTCGTCGGCCAGCTCGACCTGGAGCTCTCGACGCGAGAGTTCTCTCGAGTATGGCGAGAACGCCTCAACCGAGCTCGACCCTACCTTTGGGGACGCCCCCGAGAACATCGAACTTCGGGACTTCATTCAGTACCACTTGGATGACAACACTGTCCCGGTGGCCGAGTGCTTGCAGATGGCCATGTCCGCCATGGGTCGTGCGTGCAGTCGAGTTGGACACGCTGGCGGCCTCACGTTCGAGGTCCCTTATATAGACCTCCTGCAAGGTTTCGCCCCTCCTCGCGGAGCTCTATTCCATGAGGAGCGCGCCGCCCTCGAGGGCTGTCGCGGTTGCCTTCGTTGCCGCTAGGATGGACACGCCTCCTCACAATGTCCATATTATGCTGCCCTCGATCGACACTATGCTGACAATTCTTGTCAGCGTCGATCTCAGTTCGTCCCGGCCCCGCCTTACCAGTCCCATCGAGTTAGCCACGATACCGGCTTCCTGACCACCGAGTCGTGGTTTGCCCTTTTGGCTACCCCACCAGAGGATCTTTAGGACACGACAGACGCAGCTCCCTCTGCCGCGCCTCTGCCCCACCACAGACTGACGCATTTAGTCATTTCCCTCTGCGACTTCCGACGTGTCGTGCCATTCGCACAACTCCTAGCGCTCAACTGGCGACTCGTGATGACGTTGTGTCATCTTGAGCATTCTTCAGGCTCATCAGGAGCGACTCATGAGACACATAAACATCATGCGTCGTCTTCTCATCCTGCTCTCTGACCCTAATCGCACCCTCCCCATCATTCCTATCCGTTTGGGGACATCTATGAGGGTGTACTGTGCTTTATGGGACTCTGGCTCGCAGGGAGACTTCGTTCACCCTCGCGTGGTTGAAGAAGCTCCATCTAGCTTCCTTCGGGTCTCGCTGTCCTATCTCCGTTACCCTCGGAGATAACAAGACACAACACTTCTTCGATCGGCGCTACCATTCCTCCACGTACTTCGACTTGTTGGAGACTGAGTACGACTTCATCCTTGGCACTCCCTGGTCTCGTTGATTCCGTGGCACAGAGGCCGAATGGGCGACCGAGACACTCGTTCTCAATACAAAGTGTGGTCTGACCCATCGAGTCCACTTCATTGGAACCACGGGCGACACCCCTCTCGACCTACCTCCCAGGACCCTTGTTCCTTTAGGTCCCAACGAAACATCGCCTTCACTTCTCCTCTTTAGTTTGCTCACTTCGTATGACAGGAGGACGTCACGTTCTACTTAGTGACGGTCATGGATCTCCTTCGCTATAATCCACTCTGTCTCGTGGTTGAACTCATCTCATTGGAGCCCAATTCCCCTGACCTTTCCTACATCTTCGCGACCTTATCTCTACATCCACCCCTCAGCGTGTGGATACCCCCTCGACATCACAAGTTCCTACGTCGTTCATCGCCGAGTCCACACATACGTCTCGTGTCGACGCAGATGTTGAGGAACTCACACAGTTCACGACCGACTTGGAGCCCGCCGTTCACGATTTGATTCGAGAGTATCGCGACGTTTTCTTCCCGGATTTCTCATACGACAGGATCCCTCTGATGCGCGGTGTTGACAGTCCTCCCGTCGCTTACTCCCCGACCATCACTGGGGATTGTACGATCCCTTTTTACTCCCATCAGCTCCCGCCTGCCGAGATAAACTACACTTCCGATGAACATGAGATTCTCGCAGTAGTTTATGCTACCCTTCATTGGCCTCATTCTCTGCACGGGGCGCCCTTCACGGTGCGCACGGACAACTCAGTTGTCCAGGCTTTCCTCAAGAAGCCCAAACTTCCCCCTCGACAGGCACGTCGGTGGCATGATTTATTCGAGTTCAGTTTCACCACTCAGCCTATTAAGGGTGAAACGAACCGCGTCGTCGATGCCTTGTCTCGTCGTCCTGATCACAATCAGGAACCCATCCATCTTGCTGCCATCTCCATCACCATTGTTCATCAGTTGGTGATCGACGCATATCACACTCAGTACCGCCACTGCTCGGATTATCGCTTCATCCACGTGACACTACGGAGTGGCAAGACCATTCCCTCATACTTCCTCGGTGAGAACGGTTTCGTATACTGGCATGGCAGATCCGGTCAACTAGAACCACGTATCTGTGTTCCCTCCACCGGACAACTCTGCGCCTAGGCCGTAGCAGAGTTCCATACCCAGGCAGCTGCCGATCATATGGGTTTCCACAAGACGTTGACTCGTGTTTGCCGCCTATACGTCTGGCCGAAGTCCAAGGACTTCGTCAAAGCCTACATCCAGGAGTGTCCTACCTGCCAGGAGGTGAACAGTGTGAACCACCTTCCGTATGGGTTACTTCAACCCCTACCCATACCTGAGGGTCGTTGGAAGTCCATCTTGACGGATTTTGTTGGTCCCCTTCTTCCACCCACTGAGCCCGGTCATGATGCTATCTTCGTCGCCATCGATTGCTTCACGAAGCGTGCATGTTTTGTCCTGTGCCACTATCGCATTAGCGCTCGTGAGGTAGCCGACATCGTCTTTAATGGAGTCGTGAGAGATCACGACTTACCTCAAAGCATCATCTCCGACCGTGACCCGCGCTTTACCAACACATTCTTGCGACGCCTAGACGTGGTGTACGGATTCCAGCTCTGCTTCTCATCATCTTACCACCCTCAGATGGTGGTCAGACTGAGGTCACCAATGAAACTCTCGGTAATATCCTCCGAAAGTTTATTAGGGGTGACCAGCAGTGAGAGTTACACTTAGCCCATGCGGGGATTGCATACAACCACGCCGTTTCGCCAACCATAGGGATGTCACCATTCTATTGCGACCTCAGTTACCACCCTCGTGTACCTGCGGATTTCCTACGACCGTCGCGGTTGCACCTTGAAACTCGTTGTCCTGCGCTTGACGACTGGATCGCCCGAATGGCGGCGATTATTAGGCGCACACACGAGAGTCTAGCCGACTCCAAGACTCGCATGGCCGTAAAAGCAAACCGATCACGAAGAGAGAGAGAGAGAGAGAGAGAG
>BFEA01000452.1:1146080-1162144 GCA_003427395.1 Chara braunii
CCCCCTTGAAGCCGTCCCCGCAGGGGCCGCATTTTGTTTTTTTTCATGTGTTGCCGACCCTCCCCTCTACGCACCTGCGTTGCTGAACCGCAATTCGGGGGACGCATGAATTTTCCCGGCCCACCCTGCCAGACCCATGTTTAGGGACCCCCCGTTTTTTATTTTTTTGTCGGTCTGCCACTTCGACGGGGTGCCCCGCCCCCTCCCCACCCAAAACCCGCTCCCCGCTCCTAAAAACCCCTCCCCGACCGGCCTCGGCCGCGGCCGAAAGTTCATGACCGGAGCGGCCATGGCCGGGGGGGTTCCGGCCATGCCCGAACTCGATCGCGGCCAGGGGGGAACATAGCCCCTCCACGCATCGAGTACCTTGTGCGTTGGAAGGGCTATCCTGATGAGGAGGCCACTTGGGAACCCCTCGAGCACTTGGAGCACGCCCGGATGTTGGTGTGTGCATATGACCGTGCTCGTCGTACTGAGACATCTGCTCTTACTCAGTCGACTGACCCTCTTCCTCCTCCTCCAACAGAGAAGATTGTTGAGGACGAGCCCGCTCCCTTCGAGGCCGTTCTTTAGCAGCACATGGACGCATCCGAGTGTCCACAACGCACTCGTCGACGCCCTCCACGTCTCGACGACTTACACTCTGATCACCTTCCATCCTCCTACTGACTCACACCTTCAGGTACTCCACCATCATCTCCTTCAGGATGCCAGCTTTTTGCGGCTCTGCTTCGACATCGACTAGGCTCCTACTTCGTCGATGTCACTGACCACTTCGAGGACTTCAACTACCTTCTCGACTTCAGCCATCTTATCCGCTGACATCGACTAGACTCCTACTTCGTCGATGTCATTGACCACTTCGACGACTTCAACTACCTTCTCGACTTCAGCCATCTTATCCGCTTCAACTACTTTGGACGTGACTCCCTCACGCTACCACCCTACCCTGTATATTCCCTTGCATGTGCCGCATGATGGTTCTCACTTAGTTGGGTCTCCCTGAGTTGGGCTCTCCCTTGATATTGCATAGACATTTGGACCGTAGCTGTATCTTGGCTTCCCTGCTCCCAAATCTAGCTCCCTCCCCCAGGCAGTAAGTTGTGTGCATGCTTCCCTCACCCACTGCATCCCTCATCACTCTAGTGTCGGCCATTGCATGCCTTCAGTTAGGCATACCTCCACCCTATTCGAGGCTCCCCTTTCATGGTCGACCCTGCATGGTGTCACCCTTTCATCGAGCAGTGCCCGCCTTTATGGTCTATCTGTTAGGGTTATTGGTTTTGCTTCGCTACCACTCCCTCACCCTGAGCCTGATTACCTATTAGGCCCTTTAGGGCACAAAAAAATGTTTTCACCAAACCAAATGCATTTGTAATCAAAGTCGCTGTCACCCATATGTGGGTGACGTTTGATGCTGGGCAGGCCCGGCTGGGAGTCTGTTTTTGCAGTTTGTACAAGCCGGTGGGCAGGAATGGTGGTTAAAAACCGTTAAACCACCAGTACTTGCAAGGCACTTTTCTCCAGGGTTGGAAAAGCTCTGCCCACTGGCGCCACCAGCCATTTTGCTTCGAAGGCCGAGCCCCGAAAGTTGCGGCTGCATGCAAGCTACATATTTTATTCTTTGCCTGGGAAACATACTGGTGGTTCAATTGTCACCTTCTAATCTCGCTGCATTTTTTCAAATTCTTTGGTACTTCTTCCTTTTTTTTCCCGAAATTGAAACAGGCCCTTTTCTTTTTTCGTGTTCAACTTGGCTCATTTCGTCAATTTCATACTTGATAAGTTGACAGACATTTGATTCAGGCCATTTTGATCCTGTCTCCTTGTCCATTTTGGAAAGCGTCACTCCGGTTCCAATCCACTGGCAAGTTACATTGAGAGTTATAAAACATGCCCCAGCCAACACTCCCTTCTATCTACACCAAAGGACCTCTGAAGAGTCTGAACAGCATTCATTACTCTCTGCCGGAGGATTGACTGTCGCGAAACCTGGACTTTGAAAGTTCATTGATTTTCATCCCTGCATACCTTCTCACCTTATTACCACTTACCTATCGTCCTTTTTGGATGGCAGGCTTGGAGTGGACTTGATAAGTGAGGGAAGTCAATTGGTCAATGTAATGTGTGCCTTACCTCTGCTAGTCTAGATCTGAGAAATTAACCTTCAAATTAAGGGTTTGTGTGGACACAGAGCAGCAGCTATTCAAAAAAATATTGGTATCAGTTTGACAACCTGACTTAGAGGCATAAAGAAACTTATTCATGATCTTTGGAGGCAGACCACTACAAAATGACGGTTGTCCTGTCTGGGTTATTCGATGTGCAGGATAGTGTCATGGCAGTTTCAATGGAAGACTGTGATAGTTCCAGAAGGAAAAGAGGGAAGAGGAAGTGGGACCTTACCAAATGGATGCAGGGATAACAGACATTTACCAGGTGTTTATGGACACTTCAAGATCCGATTGCCACACTTAGCTTGAAGATCTCAACTGTTTTGTGTGCTCCTCTTAGTTGCTGCCAAGGTGGGCGCTGTTGATTTGCTGAGAATCTGTTGGGAGTGCAAATCTATCGTAAACATGGTGTGGAAGGCAGCAGACAGAATGCCCAGGGAGTAGACAGTGAAGCTTCTGTCGACGGGAGAGCTGGCCTGCTGAGGGGAAAACAAGGGTGAAACAGCCGGTTATCTGTTCAAGCGCAATTTAGGCTGCGGTGTCCTGGGCAGTATCAATCTGCTGTCCCCGGGAAGGAAGACATGAATGCTGCATCAGCAGCAGCAAGCAAGAACAAAGAGACGAAAGTGATGGACATCCAGCGGGCCAAGCAGATCAAGGACCAAATGGAGCAACATCATCAGCAGCAGCAACAACAGGTTCTCAAACAACAGCAACCACAACCGCAGCAGCAGAACCAGCAGCAGCAGCCACAGCAGCAACTGCAACAGCAACAGCAACAGAGTGTCCGGATTGCGATTGAGAACCGTCGGAGGTTAGCAAGGGGACCACGGAGCGGGAGTGGCCCAGCAGCACAGGGATCTGGGACAACAACTGTGCCCGCTGGGCCAGGTTCAAGCCCAGGGATTGTGGAAGGGCCACTCACACTCCCTGCTGAAGATCACCGTGTTGTTGATGTGGACTATCAAGCTGCTGGTACACAAGCTTTGGTCAGAGTCACTCTGCTTGCAGCTGGATTCGTGATTGGTGCACGTGGCGTGTCAGCACGTCAGATCGGGCAGGTAACTGGGGCTATTGTTCAATCATGGACAGAGACGGCCGATGGAGACACCACTGCAATGCGGTTGTTCCGTATTCAGGGGAAGAAGACAACAGTTCAGACAGCAGTAGCTTTGATTGAACAGGCTGTGCATAAGTACCGTGAACTATGTGATTGTAAGCGAAGAGGAGAGTTTGTCCAAAGGGAGCATGTCATTGGCGGGGTGGAATTCCATTACCAGCCACCACCTCGGAAAGCGCTGATTGGTAATGGCCTCACAGATCAGTCTGTTGCAACAGCAACAACAGTCGTTACAGTGGCAGCATCTGGAAAGGTGCAGATAGCTGACCCAGGAGGAGCAACCGGGGGAGGAGGGGGTTCCTTGGCTGGGCTTTCTGGGCTTGTTGCTGGCCTGCAACCTCTTTCACAGCAGCAGCAACAACAGCAGCAGCAACAACAGCATCAGAAGCAGCAGCAACAGCAACAACAAGTGCAGAGGGAGCATCAACAAAGGCAAAAACAGCATCTTCTTCTTTTTCATCAACAGCAACAGCAGCAGCAACAGCAGCAGCTTTTGGGATCACAAAACCAACTTCAGCGGCCTCATCATGCACAGCCACAGCAGCAGCAGCCACAGCAGCAGCAGCCACAGCAGCAGCAGCAGCAGCCCCAACTAGTTCAGCTGGAGCAGCAGCATCCACATCAGCTTAGCCAGCAGCAGGTCATGCCACAGCCACAGCAGCAGCATGTTGCAGAGGATGTCTGGTCTCGTCGCTTTCGTCAATTGACAGAGGACCAGCATCCAACAACATGGCAGCAGCAAGCAGCAGCTGCAGCTGCAACTCCTACAACCACGTCGATCTCTCAGAAAGCACCCTTGACTGCTTCTCCATCGTCACCATTTCCATTTGATCCATCACCACGTCAGCATCATCTGTTGTTCCAAGATTCCCGTCACATGCAGCCACTTGCCTTGTCCTCAGGAGCTTCAAGCCAATCGGGCCATAATATTCAGGTACAGCAATCGTCGGCCAGCATGGTGGCAGGCAGTGTGCAGTCATCACTACCAGTGCAGCTGCATTTTCTGGAGAATAATGTGGGGGTAATTGGAAGGGACACCCAGGTCTCACAGAGTCAAACAAAGTCACAACCGACTTCTCAACAGCAACCGCAGATGTCACAGACACAGACGCAACAACAGCGGGATCAGCAACAGGCCCAACAAGGGATAGCATCTCTTGAACTTGCAATGCAGAGACATGGGATCAATGACCGATTGTATGCTTCTTCATCATCACTGGAGTCGATGCCAGCAAGCAATATTGGAGGACCCAATGGGGCATTCAGCAATTCTCTTACAGGAGTCTCAGCAGCAGCAGTGGTGGCTGCCGCTGCTGCTGCGGCCACAGTAGATATGCGTGATTCGAGCACCAGTGTTTCACTAAATCACGACCTTGGCAATCTATGGTCCTCTACTGGCACATGTACAGTTGGTGAAAGGGCTATCATTGGGGGGGGAAGCCCACAGTGGGGCGGAACTGGCCTGTATAACATCTTTGCACTTCCTGCATCAGTGGAACAAGATCTGGGGACCTCACGGTGTGTGCTGTCTGACAGTCACCAGTTCCGTCAAAGCCCGCCAATCTCATCATTGCCATGCTTCTCGACTGCACCCATGATGAACGGACATGGAGGAGGAGGTACTGCAAATGATCTTCATTCGCCATTTGAGATGGGGGTTGTTGGGGTTGGAACAGAGGACAACAGGGCAATGGCAACCGGGCCTGCTCATGGGGCCACAGAGAGGGTTAGGCCAGGGGATGACTCAAATCCAATCCCAGCATTCACACTCAACAGTGTCAATGTGAACAGCAGCTTGACTTTCGATCAGAGCCTGTACAGTCAGCATAACATGGGAAATGAGAATGACCCTGACGAGGGCCTTTGTATTGTGTGCCTTGAGCGTCCAGTTGGAGTCTGCCTTGTGGTAAGTTTGTCTGGACTCGTCATCCATGAACCCCATCTGTGCAGCTTCCTTTCGTTTTCTCTTTTTCTTACACCATACTATTTTTACTTTCAGTTTTCCAACTAAAGGCATTAGCTCCACTATTTCAGTATTTCAGACTATTTCTTCTTTTTTTTCCGTTTGTTTTTTTCTCTCTCTTTTGCCAACTATAAGGCATTAGCTCTGTTCTATTCTCGGGAGTGTTCCTCTGGTTCCTATCCCACCGGCGAGTCAGGAAGTCACATGTTATCCACTTAACACTCCTCTTCTAATGGAATAGACGTATGACTCTTTCCTACTCATAGCATCGACGAAAGATTAGAGCATGTCTTCAAGCAGCCTTACTTCATCCAACCATAGGAAAGGACAACCGAGAGACATGAGAGAACAGCAGGAGAAAAGGGGAGAGAGAGAGAGAGAGAGAGAGAGAGAGAGAGAGAGAGAGAGAGAGAGAGAGAGAGAGAGAGAACACCACAATGACCACACCACGTTATCTCAAACACGACCAGCTAGGAATCAAATAGAATACAGTACAACCATCAAGCATCCTATGTGGTGCTCATCCCTGTAAGTCAACTACGTGAACCCGATCAGCGGTAACGCGACTCGACATGCTACTCCAGCCATCCTCAGGGGTCTTGATGCTGCAAAGGAGGACACGGTGATTGCCATCAAACCTTTGACAGTCAGTGTGGTCACCAACTAGACCAATCATTGCGCCAAACGTTCCCAAAACTCAATTTCGTCAACTTCAAGACACCAGTACAATGTCTAGGTTCAGACCTTCGGAAGATCCAAAGAAAATATCGAGCAACCTATCGCATCCCCAAAAAAAACTCACAGACCCCGAAAAGTTCACACAGGCCTTGAAAAGAAAATAGAAGGTACGGCAGGAGGAGTTTAGGACAAGGACCCATACCAGAGGGAAGGAAAGGAACCAGGATTTCCATAATAGAGCCAGGACTAGGGGGACACTGAGGTACACAAAGCCTATGACAATAGAAGGTCTAGTGGGAAAGAATTTCAGAGGAGAATTCAAGCCTGAGAAAAAGGATCTATACCAAAAAAGATGCCGAGGGTACCGTAGACTGCATGCCAACAGGAAGGACGAGATGCATTTGTATCAGAAAGAAAAGGGGTTGAGGAAGGAAAAGGAACAAAAAGGAGTAACGAGGTTATCAAACAAGGTAGAAAACTACAATGCCCATAGCTTATGCTCCCAAAGCTTGTCCCACCCTGCCACTTATTTCCAAGTTTCCTCGAGAAGTTTATGAGAGCCCTGTCAAAGAATTCATCGGGAAACCCCCGCATCTGTGATTCGATCTTCAGAAAGCACAAAAGGCAGCCTCAGCCCTGGGTAAGGTGGTAAACCTCTTGGCATGATGGAGACAGGCACCTATGACCGCCAACTTCTGCTGCCTGCTCGTGAAGCTGCAGAAGTTCTGTAGGTTCTGGAACTGCGGGCAGCATCCTTGTGTAAAACGCTAATTCTTATGCAATAAAGTACAGAGAATCCCCACAGGTTTCACAAAAACTCGCACAGCACATGTGGCATTCTGAGTCCGCACGGGCCCTACAGGCCCGACCAGATAGGCTAGGGCACGGAGAGGGGGCACTTTTAGGACCGGTTAGGCCCTGTGTCATCTCGGCCCAGTCAGGGCCCCGTAGGTTGGTAGGCCAGACAGGACGACAGCCCCTGGCACACGTTTTGGCGCCGGACCCTGAAGGCCGTGCCGTTTGGTGAGGCACTGGCCGCTGAGGCCCAGCCTCAGTTTGGGCGCCAGTTTAGGCGCCAAGTTTTGAGATTGAGGCACAGCTGAGGCCGGACCAGCACTATTTATAGGAGCTCTTCAGTAGTCGACGATAGCGTTAGGTGCTAGCTAGTGCAGCTGTAGAGTAGCGCCAGAGAGAGAGAGAGAGAGAGAGCCAGGAACCCCTGAAAGAAGTATCGGGGCTTTATGCCTTTTTTTTTTCTTTTTTCTTTTTTTTTCCAGAACCTCTTGGTTCTGGCTCCTACCACTCTCTCTCTCTCTCTCTCTCTCTCTCTCTCTCTCTCTCTCTCTTAGCGTAGGGTGTGGCGGAGCCTCCCCCCCCCATAACAAGCCTACTCACCCACGCCGCTCTGCTGTGGTCCGTTAACCTTCAGGACATATACTGGGCATGTCAAACCAGCACCCTCAGCATTGCCTCTCGACAACGTTGGTCCAGGTAGAGTCCGTGTACGATTTCCGACTGCCGATGTTGCAATTCGCCCAGTTTCCATCGTGTTCCACAACGCTCATGTCCGGATGATTGTGTCTCCCGTACCTACGCAAGAGCAAGGGGTCCACATGGATCCTGTCTTTGATAATGATATAATGGAGGATGCAGCAGCCGAGATATTGATGGCACACATTCTTCGTGTTTGGGGTGTGCTTCCTCCTGAAGCAACGCTAGACACCCTTCAGCCGGCGCCAAAAAGTCAACCAAAGAGCAGACAACTTGTTGTTGACGGCAACATCTTCCTATGATCTCGTGGGCTGTGCGAAAGCTGTCATCAGCCATGGAAGGGTGGAAGTACCCACAAACACCCAACAGGTAGCTACCAACCAAAGTGTCATCCATCAACACGTTCGTGCGGCAAGCAAACGGTTCGAAACCTGCCTCTGCACGTCCGTACAGATCAGACATACGCGAAACATGCGAGTCATGCACGGAACCAGGCGCTATGACACAGACATTGAGCAGTCGACGTTAGAGGAGGACCGAAAACAACTTCACGACGGGGTAACAACGCCACGTACGATTTCGAGTGGCAACAGCCATTATGAGTCGGAGGAGATGCCCGTCATGAAGCAAAGGAGGTGGTAATCAAGGGGGGGCGATTGTAACCACGGTACCCATAGGATGGCGGCCACATGCCCTGCTCCACCACTCACCAAATGTGCAAAATGAGAATGAATCTTCCGCTAGAACGTGGGAAGTTACGCTGCCATTTCCCTACACGCAGCCTAGAACTACCATGCCGCCAAACCTAGTGAGATACACCTTACTCACTCCCGTTTTCGTCCTCTCCTTGACGTCTCCATGAATCTCCTTTCTTCTCTACCTCCCCATGCACTGCCCCATCTGCCGAACTAAGTCCGCCATTCGATTCGCCCGCGTTCAGAACCCCTGTCTAGCACGTTACCCCATCGAAATCCGCCAAGAAACGCTCAAGTTCAGCACCCTCCGCTCCCTCATCTTCCTCTCCCTGTTCATCTTCATCTCTTGTTCATTCTCGTTGTTGTCAACTCTTCTTCGTCCCCGTCCCTCCATCGCGCAGCGCATCGCATGGTCCGACAACAGCTACGTACACACCAATAAATAAAACAAAAATCACCACACGGTCTGTCGGACCACCCGCTTTTGCCACCGGGTCGAGTACAATAACATCCGCTCAGGGCATACTCACACTACCACTATCCCGAATTCATCTAGCCTCTACGGCAATCGAATTCAGGTGCGCCCTGCTTCACCCAGCAATGGGCGGCGACCTTGAGATACCATCATCGAACTGACCAGCCCAAGGTAATTCAGAATTGTAGTATTGGCCGGGGAAAGACATCGAAGTGGTTAGTGAATGTTGATAGGAATGGGAAGCTGGATAATTGATTCTCTATTTTTTCCCGGCCTTAGAGTCTTGGCCTAACTCAGTTGGTAAGGCACGCAAGTGGCATTCAGGAGGTCGTGGGTTCAATCCCCATTGGCCTCATGTATCTTCCTGGGCATGCGTGGCGCCTGCCACCTGATGGGCATTGAGCAGAGTCTGCTGATGTTCGTAGGGGAGGGGACCTGAGGGGAGGCACAGGGATTGGTCCTGTTGGCATGGTCCCTGATGCTACCAGCTGTCCCCTAGCCGGTATCGCTCACCTGCAGGTCGGGAGTAGCCCCCGCATGTTCTCTCGTGAACACGGTTCTGGCTGCCACGGGGTTCCCCATATGCCCACAATTAGGAGTAGTGGTAGGTAGGTTGTGTGAGGTGAAATTGAGAGAAGAACATAGCTTCTTAAGAAGAAAAAAAGAATGGATTCTCTACTTTTTCCCCAAAAATAATAAAATAAAGAATTGTAGTATTTATTTCAACACCGTGTTCAGACACCGGTCTTTATTTCAACAGTCCGCGGTTGTATCAAAACAAAACCGGGGTGTCCCATGCAGCTGCTCGCTTCTCGGTTCCTCCATGCTCCGTCCCACTTGTTGCTTGTTAGCCTCGAACCCCCGACCTATGGCTCCTTCTAGCACCCGCCAGTGTTAGTGGTGCTGATAAGAGCAGACACCACTAGCACCTGGGGAGAGGCTCCATCTATTGGTGGGGAGCATCACCTGCTGGAAAGCGGGTCCAGCGTCCCATATACAGATTTAACTGTTTGTACAGACAATTGGTAGTAACGGCTGTTGGGTGCTTACCCCTTCGCCGTAGAAGGAAATATGCTAGAGCTACACAACTACCAAGTAGCCTGGTTTGATTGCCTACATGCTCGGTGCCTTAATTGATACAACCATGTTCACATTCGGGACAAGCTGTGTCCTACTCCCCCCTCAGCCCACTGGACTAAGCCAAGGCTAGGTAGGCCGCAGCTAACCCAAGCCTGCTAGTTAACCCCGTGGCCTGCTGGCTTCAGAGTTCACGCATGCCTAGGTTTTCAAGGCGTTGTACTCCAGCTGCCCATCACATGCAGTGCGCGGCTCACCGTCCACTTTAAAGGTCTTCCCCGGTGAACTCGGGTGCAATCCCAATCGCACATCGGATCCTCCACGATCCGATCTCACCGGACATTTGCCAAGGCAAAGCGTTCCCTACACGGTTGAGGCAAGGTCCTAACTCACCCGCGACGGGCTTTACTAAACGGCCTGACTGGGTCACATAAATAAACTAAGAAACTTCAAGGTCCAACAACAAAATATAATCAAACAAGAACAAACAAACAACGAAAAACAAAAGGATATCACGGTTACGACATCTTCACACGTGCACTTGCCGCGCCTCAATCCATGTGAGACCGTCAGTTCCCCGTCAACCGGATGGTCGACGGGCAATCGGTAATCTAGCACGTGTTGCAATAATGCGTGCTCACACACACTCTCTAATCAACGTCAACACACACTCTCTAATCGAACGTCAATCGCCCTCGACCTTAGTGACAACTAAGGCTATCGGGGCGCATGTAAGACGAGGCCGATGTGCCAATCATTTCTCGCATTGTCACGGCCGCACCCTCGGCGACCTGCAAAAGCCACGATCGGGCTGCTTTTTCTCAGCGTCACAATTTGGTTGGGCTCAGGGATGAGGAGCGTGCCGCTGAAATTGAACCCCCCCTCAAGGCCATGCTCAAAGACCTCAATGTATCTGAAGTCATCCGATCATTTTGACGATAACACCTTCCCCACTTGCCACCGTCTATGCATAGGCATGTCCAGTCTAGGACAGGCTCACAACCGGTCTAGCCGGCCTTGTTCCCTATTGCGCATTGCTCCCACAGCCCAACACCGACCACTCCCAGAGGATTTTGTCCCCTCTTGTGAAAAGTTGGCCAGATTGATCTTCATAGTGGTTACCATTTGACCCACGTTGCCACAAAGGATCAGGCAAAAAACGCCTTTCTACCGTGCTTTGGCCGCTACAAGTTCATGGTGATGCCTTTCGACCTCACCAACACGCCTGCCACTTCCCAGACAACAATGAATGATATCTTTAACAACATCTTTGAAGACTTGGATGGCATCTTGATCTGCAGTTGTACCTTAGAGGAGCAGTTTCTACACCTTCGGGTCGCACCTGTCACTTCTGCTTGCCAAGCGGATTGTACTCATTGTCTGTGCATCAATTACCGCGCTCTTAACCACTACACGGTTAAAAACAACTATCACATGACTTGAGTTTTGCAACATATGTGCCAGATTAAAGCAGCACGATATGGTTCCTTCATACACCCTAGGTGAGAACGGTCTTTTCTATTGGGATGGCATTTGCAACAAACAATAGCCACATGTATGTGTTCCCTCCACTGGTCGGCTCCGTGTTCAGGTGGTCGCAGAGTTCCATGATATACAGGCTGCAGGTCATCTGGGTTGTAAAAAGACCTAGGATAATATCTCCCACATTAACACTTGGCCTCATACACTGGACTTCAGTCTAAGCTACATTCATAAGGTCCGCACTTGCCACGAGGTGAATTGTTCGGGCCATCGTCTGTATGGGTTGCTCCTACCTCTTTTGATGTCGGACTTCCGTTGTCAGTCAATTTCTATGGACTTCATTGGACCCCTCCATTATTCCCGACAGTGGTGACACTGCTATCCTCGATTCCTTGTCATCATCAATCAGCTCATGAAGCACACACATTTTATCTCGACCCGCTGCGCTAGTGACGCCTGTGCTATCACTAACCTATTCTTTACACAAGTCGTGGTATATCACATCCTCCATGAGATCATTGTTTCTGACCCTAACCCATGCCTTACAAGCACAATCTGTTGATGCTTACATGAGGTGGATGACTCCCACCTCCACTTCTCCTCATCCTACCATCCCCGTACGAATGAGCACATGGAGCTCACCTACTAAACCGTATGGATGTTGCCATCCTGCTATGACCCGACTGTCATCCTCGAGTGCCCGCATATTTCCTTCGGCCATCGTAGATTTGTCCGAGCATGTTGTCTTGCACTTAACTTTAGGATTGTCGAGATGACCTCCTTTTCAGGCCACTCACGTTCGAGTTTAGCTGCTGCATGGCCAATCGCCCCAACCGATCGAGAATGGATCACTCATTCAAAGTTAGTGATGTGGTGCTCGTGGACACCTACCACTTGAAGCTTGAAGCAGATACGGTTTGGGAGTTCTCATGTCGCTTCTTCAACCCATACCGTATCCTACAGGTCGTCGGTCCTTATATTGGGGATTATCTTGTCAACATCCTAGTGAATCTGGTTGATTATGTTGTTGCGCTCATGTACACGATGTCAGTCACGTCTCCTTGTTGCACCATTATCAGAGCAATTTGTTAGATGTAGATATGTGTGCTCTCCACCCATGATGATACCCCTGCACGCGTTGAGTATCTTGCACGTCTGAAGGCAGTGAAGGGTTACACTGATCACCAAACTACTTGGGAGCCCTTGAGCACTTGTAGCATGCTACTCCTTCGGGCTTAGGATCATAATAAGAATGTATTTAATCTTACTTGAGTCGTTCTTCAGCCATAGACAGATAATTACTTGCATCCGCAGTTCTTCCGTCGTAGCCATGCGCATTACAATGATTGACCCTCTACTCTCCTTGCTTTCCTTGCACTGACTCATGCTTACAGGTAAACTGTCAGCATCGCCATTTCAAAACATCAGCATTTGAACTCCCCTTTGACGGCATACCTCAGGACTCCATCGACTCCTACTTCAGCGACTTGGACTACTGCATTAGTTGCATTTATTTTGGACGTGACTCCTCCACGCCATCATGCGGTACTGGAGCTTACCCTGTATATTACCTCTTTGTGTCACATGATGGTTCTCCCTTCATTGCATTCAGCTAGTGGTCCCGACTTAGGCTCTCCCTTTGTAGCAAGCAGGCATATGGGTTGTAGCGTTATCCTAGCATCCCCATTTCTTAGTCTAACTCCCTCCCTATCTGCAAGTTGTCTGCATTATCCCCTCACGGCCTCGCCCATTATATTAATTTCCTTGCGTTGGCCTTGCCTTTAGTTAGGCATCTCATTCTGTTCTAGGATCACTTTTCCTGGTAGACCCCATATGGTGTCATCCCTATGTTGAGCATTAACTGCCGTGATGGTTGATCTATTAGGGCCATTGGTTTTGTTTTGTACTGCCCATCCCCTTGAGCCCGATGACCTGCCCCATTGTTGCATGTGACTGCCCCTTGGAGTTTCGATTCTTAGGCTGCACTGACCCCTCCCAGCATATGTGATTACCGGAATTTACCGCACTGCTACTACACATTGTGACATATTTCTGCTTTTGCAACACTGAGGTAGTTTTGCCTTCAGAACTCTTAGGATTGTATGTCATTTCATTTCTTGCTGATAGTTAGCACTTGTATACTAGACGTTTGTTGTTTTCTTGGTGGACATGTTGTAGCTTAGGCTGGATTGCATCTGCTTCCCATGGCACTTGCTCTGCATCCTGGATGTTAGCATAGATGTTTGCCGAGTTCCTTTATTTTTGCCGATGGCGTGTTTATGGTTTTTGAGGTCTACTACAGGTTCAGCGTATTATTCCGTGCAGCACGGGTGTCAGCACCAGCTAGTCTAGTCCACCCAATCGGCTGGGGGTATAGCCCAGCTGCAGTTTGTCTGTTTGCACATTCTGCTAAAAGGGCCTTTACCCGATTCAGACCCTGCCTGACGAATGCAGCATATTGGGGTCACTCGCCCAAAGCCCAACTCGTGAGAAGCAGATCAAGAGACGTGTTCTCTGGGTCAAAAGTCACATCCTAACTAAAGCAAAAGACAATGTCAAAGGTCACAGTTGTGCCCTTGGACGAATAGATGAAGTATTCAATTGTGGGAGTCACATCTGTTCATCCAGGGGGTGTGCAGGTTATGTCTGTTCATACAAGAGATGTGTCTGTTCGTACAGTATGTGTGCCTGTTCAAAAGGAGTCATGCAATATGTGTGTCTGTTCGAGCAGTAGGTGTGCCTTTTCAAAAGAAGTCAAAGAGATAAAGTCCCAGTCAAGATTCAAGTCAAAAGGAGAGTCTAGATAAAGACTGAAAGTCCGAAATTAAGGCCTGAAGGCTGCAGCAACAGTGACCCCTGAGGATGAGGGTCTGGGACACACTCCACAGAGGCTGGGACTGGGAAAGGACCCAAGACAGACTGAATTCAGACCTCACAAGGGAAGGCCAGCACTATAAAGAATGAGGCAGCCTCCCCACAAGCAAAGTCTCCATTAGCATTGATGCGTGGAAGTGTTGAGGCACTTGTGCGCTATAGTGCAGGGAGAGGCGCTGGCTGAAGGAGAGCTGCGCCAGAAGGAAGGGAAGCTGGGCGCTGGCTGCAGGGAAGCCATAGCTGCGCCAGCCTGTGTTAGTATAGTAGTAGAAGGGATTAGTAGTAGGATTTCAGTGAGTAGCATTCAGAGTAGATTCTCGTAGACAGGGAGTGAGCATACGTGGTGAGACAAGGGAACCAGGACAAAGATCCTGAGAGAGAAGAAGGAGAGAGAGATAAGGTTATGACATTGGACATGGTGGATACTTACCTGTTGGCGCCATACTTGTGGTCTGGAGCAGACGCTGGCTGAGTCAGGCCCTGTGTGTATGATTGAATGAGGGAGAGACTTGTATTCTGTGGGCGCTGAACTCTTGAGCTCGAGATACTCTTGTATAATGTGATTTTGATAATACAAGCTGCGCTATCTGGTTCTCATCTCATCTCGACTTGGCTTTGTGTGAAGCTACTCAATCTGTGTGATGACATTTGTGCATGTGAAATGATACACTCCAGCAAGTGTGAACAGTCAGGTTCCTTGCACTGCATTGTGAGTCTTGGAGTATCTCGTGTGCAGTGTGAGCTTGGTGTGTGCTGTGTGTTGTGGTCTCCATGCTTGACTGCCTTCCTTCTTCATCACCATCACCCACCATCTCTCTTTCTTCTTCACGATAGGAGAGGATATGCCATCCTGACAGGTACTGTCACAACTTGCCTTCCCTGCAACTCTAATTTCCAACTCGTCCCCTAGTTTGTACTATGTGCTCTTGCATTAGAAATTATTTCTTGAAGCTCTCCATAAGGGTGTTTCAGATGTGCAGGATTTGATCTCTGTTTATTTTTGGTATTGTTTTTCCCATCCAGCCTGTATTTTTGTTTCAATCATCTTCGTGGCTTCCTCCAATGATTCCTCCTGTGGTGTCTTCATTTTACTTATGGTTTCCCTGCATCTGGCTCTCCAGATAACTCGCATTGTCTTTCTTCGCAGCACGTGCATGATTTTCCATTGTCTTGAATCCACTCACTCTCATGTGTCTTTCACCGCTGGGAATGTAGTCTGAGATTCTGAGTACAATCCTTCCATCACAGAAACAATTGCTCCAATTGTTACCATCTTGGCCAATTTGGAAGTACACATTCATGAGAAAGTACAATGTCGTTCAATTGCAAAAAGAAATGAATGAACTTGATGCGAGGATCTGGGTCCCCGGCAGGCCTAAGGGGCCCTTCAGCAAATGTGCCCGCCCTAAGTGAGGGCGGGCCAAACAAATTACGAGAGGCCCTTGCTGTCAATTCTGTATTTGGGGTCCAGGCAGTTTCGTCGCACCAGTTGGTTGAAGGAAAACACAGGCCGAGTAGCGTGGAAAGTCCCAGGCCTTCTAGGCCTTTCTGAAAGCACAGGCCCTGGGCGAGATTCACAGCCTCATACACAGACAGTTGGGAGGCCCAACCGAATGAGGCCCAGTAGCTGCACCAGAGGCGCAACATCCTGGGGCCTACCGGAAGCTTCTGGGCCCAGGCAAGTCCAGCCAGGCTGCCGAATGAGGCAGGCTCTTTCCTTATAGGAAAGAGCTCGCTGCCTGGCCAGACATTCGGGCACTCGCATGCTGGTGGCAGCGCTGCTGGAGCTGAAGCTCATGGGCTGCTGCTAGCGCCGAGGGGCGAGGTACAGGCACGTGCGGTCGTGCAGGGAGCAGGGCGTTGCTGAGGGCAGCGCCATAGCCCAGCCTCCATAGCTGGCAGGGCTTGGATGTACAGTGAGGCGCAGGGGTGGTCTTCGAGTGTACAACAAAGGGAGACGTGGGAGAGAGTCAAGGGGGAGAGAGAAGGATGATGATGATGATGATGTGAGGGCACATACCTGGTATTGGCGATG
>BFEA01000452.1:1170099-1191614 GCA_003427395.1 Chara braunii
TCAATTAGTAGGCTAGTAGTAGCTGTGTAGGGAGTAGGCTGGGCGCCGAGCGCCAGGTAGGGAGATGGAGACTGGATACATATGTTGGTGGTGGCAAGAGCAAGCTCTCATTGACATTGACTTTCAGTGCTACGATTCTCGATTGGTGTTATATTGGTGCAATGCTGCGTCCTGAACACTGTGTTACGATTTGGCTTTCAATGTGGTTGTGCAATCTGAATATTGTCATCTCGCTTCTGTTCATTTTCCTTGCATTGAGAGTAAAGAGAGGGAAAGAAAAAGAAGAAGATGAAAGAAAGAACAAAAAGAAGTGTACACCAGTAAAGACCAGTGATAATTCCCTTCTTCTCGCCAACCAATCTCCTCCTCCTTTTCTCCTCCCCTCTTATTCAAACAATAAATAACAATAATAATGTTAGATGGCTGAACCAGAATCAATGTCCGAATCCCTCTTCTACTGCAGGCACAACATGAGGTCCACCATAGCCATGGCCACCCTTCTTCTTCCTCTTCATGTTGGCCAAGGCTATGGCTGACTACTAGGGCCTCACCCTGCTGTGCAAAGGACAACACAAAGCAGCTATGCTCGCTGCTCGTCAGGCTGCCATGCCCGACCCCGCCTTGAAGCCTTGTTGGTGTGGTGCAACCCCAACTGGGACCTTCCAAATGCAGCGCCTAACAAGGTGATGAAGATGGTGCCCACCATAGCCAGGTAGGTACCCTGCCACTCTCCCTCCTAGCCCTCTTCTTCCTCCTCTTCTTACTCGTAGAGCTCCACCATAGCCGAGGTGGGAGCTCCCGATCTCTTTCCTCCTGGCAACGTCGTAATGCCCAGCGCTTCTCCAACCAACGCTCCAAGCAGTTTGTCGCCAAACTTGCGCCCTGAAGAATGGGGAGGAGCACTTTGCTCCTCTTGGAGATATAGCGGCCTACTTGCCTCTTGGGCGGTACCTCCTCCCTTTCGGAGGGAAACATCATTGCAGGCTCTGACATTGCCCGTACAGGCCCTAGTCTCAGACTGCTTGGACTGGTATCCGCCTAGACCTAGCCTACAACGACTGGGCCTCTAAAAATGCCGACTTTTGTCTTCTTCTGCTCGGCCTCGAGTACCCGGCACATCTACTTCCACTTGGTGTGGTACCGACCTACATGCTACTTGAGTGTTTTTCCGCTGCGCTAAGTGTCGCAGGCCTCGTTCCCGTCACTTGAGTGTTTTCCCCCTACTGCAACCCTCAATGTCACGGCCACAGGTAAGTACCGGCCCTACGGGCCTCCCAAACAAGCAAGTACCCTTGCAGGTCACACACACACTCAGGCTGACCAACAGTCAGACAGGCACGCAAACCATCCAGCACACACACACACAAACTTAGAAAACTCAGCAGAATCCGGGAATCTCAGCAAGGCATCCATTCCATCAGCAGAACTCAGAAATCAGCAGTGTTCTTAGTCTGTGTTTTTGCAGGTCATTGCACAGTACTCCTCTTGCATGTGAGCAATCAATTGAACAGCGAGTTAATGTTTCCAGTTCGCTTTCTGAGCACATTCTGCAGACAGGGTAAATCCTTCCATCGCGCAAAGATTTGTTCCAATACTCCTCTCGCATGGGAGCAGTCACTTAAACAATCACGTCTGAGTGTTTCGCCTTTAAAGGATAATACCTTTCCCGATCCAATAAAGCTCTCTAGCCCCACCAAATATCTAAGTGTTTCACCGGAATCCCACCGGCTCATCAGTGGCCAGACTCTCGGGGAGTAACCTCCATCCACCGATGCGCTCTCGTAGAGGTGGCTGGTTCAGAGCACAAATTCGTGCCACGCACTCTACTCCGAATGAACGGTCCGAGAGCAGCGGGGGGAATTTAAAGGATAATACCTTTCCCGACCCAATAAAGCTCTCTAACCCCACCAAATATCTGATTGTTTCGCCGGAATCCTACCGGCTCATCAAAGGCCTGACAATTGGGGAGTAACCTCCATCCACTGACGAGCTCCTGTAGATGCGGCTGGTTCAGAGCACAAATCCGCGCCACACACTCTACGCCGAATGAACGGTCCAAGAGCAACGGGGGGAATTTAAAGGATAATACCTTTCCCGACCCAATGAAGCTCTTAAACCCCACCAAATATTTGAGTGTTTCGCTGGAGTCCCACCGCCTCATCAGAGTCCGGACACTCGGGGAGTAACCTCCATCCACTGCTCCTCTAGACGCGGCTGGTTCAGAGCACAAATCCGTGCCACTCACTCTACGTCGAATGAACGATCCGAGAGCAGCGGGGGGAATTTATAGGATAATACCTTTCCCAACCCAATGAAGCTCTCTAACCCCACCAAATATCTGAGTGTTTCGCCGGAATCCCACCGGCTCATCAGAGGCCTGTTTCCAGTTCCATTTTTGAGCGCCTTTGCACAGGGGGTAATCCTCTGTCCCCTAATCCTCTCTTCTACGTATTTCGAGCCATTGGTTAACCGAGATCGCGGCTGGTTCAGAGCACAAATCCGTGCCACGCACTCTACGTCGAATGAACGGTCCGAGAGCAGTGGGGGGAATTTACAGGATAATACCTTTCCCAACCCAATGAAGCTCTCTAACCCCACCAAATATCTAAGTGTTTCACCGGAATCCCACCGGCTCGTCAGAGGCCTGTTTCCAGTTCCATTTTTGAGCGCATTTTGCACAGGGGGTAATCCTTTGTCCCCTGATCTTCTCTTCTACGTATTTCAAGCCATTGGTTAACCGAGATCGCGCAATAGATTATCAGCCATTGGAGACTCCTGATTTGCCCTGGTTTCAATGTGCTGTATATTGTCTTTCTATTTGCTTCCGGATTTTCTCAAAGGTTTTCACGCTTATCAGTGTTCTATTCCAAGTCCTGGTCCCAAAGTTCAGTGTCGTATAAATCATAATACCAGTCCAGTAGATAGGATAGTGAAGTATATGCCACAGGTGCAATAGGCCCAGTCTTTTCAGTCATCCAGTGAGCCAGTCAGTCCCAAAACGTCTGTGAACATTCCAGATGTGCAATGAACCTAGATCGTGAAGACAATCGTCAACAATGCAAGCCCAGATAAATGTCCATCGGCTGATGATTACTTATAGTCAAAATCGTAACCAGACAGAATGAGATGAGGTTATCATACACAGACGAAGAGAGAGGAGGGAGATGAGACAAAGGAGAGGAAAGTTCAATGCCCACTCCTGCCTCGGGCTCCCTCCTCTACTACCACCTCAATAATCAATAATCTGAACGGGTATCCGAAGTAGCCTCAATGTGCTACGTGGCACGTCTAATCAGTCCCACATCAGCACTGGAGCAATGTCGACATTAAGACAGCCAGGTACGTATCCATGAACTCTCCACAGTCCTGATCTCCTCCTGAAGTGACGATGAAACAGAACAACAATGCCGATCACGTAGTCCTTGTCATAGAACATGTGGTAGCAGCCACATCAGCCAATGATACACGTGGCAGCAACCACATCAGCGACATCGCATGGCAGCTGCCACGTCAGCATGCCAAGAAGACAAGAGCAAGCCAGCCACCATGTCGGACCAGCAGCGCCTCGCCGAATCACAATGCCAGCGTCGCTGAGTCGAGCCAGTGTCGCAGCGTCGAGCCAGCGTTGAAGTCAACGCGTGAAGTCAACATCAACACAAGACAGAATGAATGTCAAAGCCAGGAAGTCAGCGCTTATGTAGCGTTGACGCGGGGTCTGGACCCCGGATGCTGCATCCTTCAACCGTCCAAATCTCAATGCAAACGAAGGCCCAGATTGGTCTGAAACTGAATTCTCTCCGGCCTGGATGCTATTTGGGTACCTGCGCACAACAAGTGAGTGTATCCAACCAAGGGCCTGGGCGCGGTACCTTTGACTCTACAATTGACTTTGACCCTTGAATTTCCAATGTGCAGCGTTTGGTCTCACAGCCGAACGCAGCAGACTCAGGTCTGGGCGTGTCTTGGTCACACAGCCCAATGCAGACCGACTCAGGTCTGCGTTGCTTGGGGCTGAGTTTTGGGCCCCAGGCTAATTCTGAACAGGGTTACTGCATTCCTGGCGGCCTAGTTTCAAGTAGTTGTCGTTTGCTAAACCATCTGTCCTCAGATGGTGCCCGAGACTTAAAACGGACTTTGAACTGCTTCTGGGGTCGTTCACGCCCATCTGTAGAAAAGTACGCATGCTCTATGATCTTGTCTACCTCGTACCCGCTGTCCATATCCGGCGGAATCATATAAGGTCTGTGTGGGAACTCGTTTCCTTCTACATAGGGTAATAGTTTGGACGTGTGAAAAACAGGATATGTTTTAAGATGAGGGGAAAAATCAATGCGATAAGACGGTCCCTCTGCATCTCCAATTACTTTGAGAACTTCCCAGGGTCCAAAATAGACAGGAAGCAATTTCTGGGACACATCTTTCTCTAGCCAAAACTCTTTAGATTTTACCCAAACCAGATCACCCTCTTTGAATGTAGACGGTCGACGGTGCCTGTTGGCTTGTTCAATCATCCGTAGTTGAGCTTTCCTTAGATTATCTTTAACTTTTTGAATGTCCTCCTGAAACAATACTGCATATTTTCGGGTCCCAAGGGGCAACCTAAGGAACTGGTCCCGGTTTAATACATCAATGGGACGTTTAGGTTTCCAACCTTTGTGAAGTGCATTCGGGGTTCGTCCAGTGGAAGTGTGGACACTGTTGTTATATGTACTCGCAATTTTAGGTAAGTTCTCATCCCAATCAATTTGATCGGGTCTAATATACATGCGCAAAAGTTGCTGGCACAAACGGTTCATCTGTTCAATCTGGCCATTCGTTTCGAGATGTCTCCTGACGACATGGTCAGGCGCGTACCATAAGCTTCCATCAGCTTTTGCCATGGCAGACTGGTGAACCTAACATCTCGATCAGACACAATGGATTTAGGGAACCCATACTCAGGGACTCATCGCATCTGAAATTTATGGATGGCAAGTTCTGAAATTTAGAGAAACGGTCTACAATTACCATCACTTGGCTATTACCATAGCGACTTTTAACCAGACTCATGAAGTCAATTGAGATAGACTCACTTGGTTCACTTGGTATAGGTAATGGTTTGAGAAGTCCAAGGGGATTCTCATGCGACGGCTTGTTTCTCTGACACACTAAACAGGTACGAACATATGTTAGCACATCTTCTTTAAGTCCCTTCAATTCGAAACGTTCTCTGACTTTAGCATATGTTTTCTTGAAACCAAAATGACCCTCAGAATCGTGACATTCCCCAATCAACAGCCTCTTAATCTCTTCCTTATGAGGAATACACAATCTTTGTTCGGTTTGGTCAATCAAGAACAACAATCCATCAGTCAGTCTATAGTTGGGTAATTGGGACGAATCTCGTACAAGGATATCCGTGATTGGTTTCCTGATAGGATCAGTAGCATATCCTTGGCGAATCTGGTCTTTCAGGTTATTCCCAACATCCAAGTAAGAGACAATTGCACCAAAAAAATCACTGCGTCGGGACAAAGCATTTGCAACCACATTAGACTTACCTTTGATAGTCTTGAGTTCAAAGTCAAAGGTGTCAATGAATGCAGACCATCTTACTAACTTGTCAAAGAATCTGGACTATGTTTTTATCCACTGTAGGGTTGAGTGGTATGAATACACAGTAAAGTGCCTCCCTAACAGGTCGTGCCTCCATGTGTCCAACGCACAGACTAAGGCATAAAGTTCTCTTTCATATGTGGAGTAGGCGACTTTGTCACACGGCAGTCGTTTAGACATAAATTTTATGGGCCTATAGCCCTTGCCGTCATCTTGTTGGAGAACAACGCCAATCCCATACTGATTTGCGTCAGTGGTGACAATGAAAGGCAAAGACGGGTCAGCAATCTTAAGGACGGGGTAGTGAGTCAGGGAATACGTCAATTTTCGAAAGGAAGACTCACAATCCTTATCCCACAACCAAACATTTTCTTTCTTCAGTAATCTTCTCATTGGTGCAGCAATCGGTGAGAAGTTTCTGACAAACTTCCTATAATAACTAGCTAGAAATATCGCAATTCAGTAATAAACTTTGGTTGTGGCCAATTGCTAATTGCTGATATATTTTTCTCTTCCGGCCTTAGACCTTCTTCGTTTACTATGTGTCCTAGGTATAATACTTCGGACTCAGCAAACTCAGACTTTTTTTAGTTGATCTTAAAGTTACCCTCACGCAACTTCCCTAGCACCAGACGAAGGTGCTTCTCATGATCCTCTAGTGTTTTACTATACACTAGAATATCATCGAGATAGACAATGACAAACTTATCCAACCATTGACGAAACAAGTCATTCATTGACCTTTGAAAAGTAGCAGGGACATTCGTTAATCCGAAGGGCATTACCACGAACTCATAGTGGTCATACCTGGTCCGAAAAGCGGTCTTATGCTGATCGGAGGGTTCCACCTCGATCTGGTGATACGCATATTTCAAGTCGATCTTGCTAAAGTACCTGCATCCCTGTAACTGGTCGAGTAAGTCGTCAATGCGAAAAAGTGGCTCAACATTCTTAATAGTGACGGCATGCAACCCTTTGTAGTCTATACAGAGACGTAACTCACCTTCCTTCTTAGGTGCAAACAAGACAGGAGCACCATAAGGAGAGGAGCTAGGGCGAATGCATCCTTTTTCTGTTAAGTCTTGCAGTTGTTTCCTTAATTCCTCAAGTTCCCTAGCAGACATTCGGTAGATAGTGCCCTTGGGAATCTTACTACCAGGAATAATTTCAATGGTTTGCTTAATTGCACGCTCAGTTATTCCTGTTGGTTCAGTAAATAGTTCTTTATACTCATCTAGGAGTTTTTCAATCGAAGGAGGACAGGAAGTAGAAGACTCACCTGCTTTCTTTACTAAGACCATCATCACTTCCTGTTCCAACCTTTTCTTTGAAACCATCGATCGAAATGTTGGATAACTCATACAACCGAAAGACAGACTAGAGTCCGAGCCAGACTTATGGAACAATTTGATAGGTTTCAAGCCAGCTTGTGCATCTCGCAGTTGCACTACCTTTTCCTTGAACTTGATATCTGGGTTAGCTTCCTCGTGCCAGTCCATTCCCAGAATCAAGTCAAAGGGTAAATTCTTTTCGACTAGGAAGGATATTTCATGCAAAATCATCTTACCTTCCTTGGTTCGAAATCGACATTTGACACGATCAACGCACTGCGAGATAGTGATCGTGCGTCTGTTTGCAAAAATAGATGTGATAGGTCGAGACAGATCTTTTACTTTCATTCCGAGATGCAACTTGCGGATTGCTTTCTCGGATATGTAGGATCGCGTGGATCCTGAGTCCAACAGTGCACCTACACGTGTACGTGCAATCTCTATGTCCGCGAGTAGTAGGTCACCCTTAGACTTAGATTTCTTAGCCCACGAGCTTCGTAATGCTAGCAACTTGTTACCAAGCTCGTCAAGAGAGTCGTCCAGAGAGACAGTACATAAGACAGGTTCAGGGTGTTCCGGACGATGGGCCGAAGAAGAACCATCCTTTGCCACGTGAGTCAAAGGGTTAGAGGGGTTAGTAGGCGCCTTACCTTCATCTTGGTTCAAACCCTTAGACTCAATAGGAGCAGATGCTACTCCTACTGGCGGTTCGCTTTTGGGTTACGGATAAGTGGGCACCATGCAATCACATGCCTTGCGGTACCACACTTCAAACATTGTGCGTTATCCATTTTTTCCTGCCACGTTTTCTGTGACAGACCCATTTTTTCCCAAGGCTTCCCGACCGCAATTCCGGGGTGCTCTGGGAACGAGCAATGCTTCTTCTTCTTAACTGGCGGTCGTGGTCCTCCCTTGTTGACCACGACAGCAGTGACTTCCCCCTTCCCAGAATCACTGCTGCTTGCCACAACCTCGGCCTCCAATGACCACTTCTCCACAGTATCGTCATCAAAGACGACGAGGGTGTGGTCCTGGCGCTTTTGGCACCAAAGTATCCGCTTACCTGTACCCGCACCACCGCCATACTTTACAACAGACGCATACGAATTCTTTACCTGAGAAGTCATTTGCTCTCGTTGGAAAGTCAGATCCCGAAACTGCCTATAATTATATTTGTCGGACTTTGACTCTGCCACGAGTTGTCCATGGATGGGCTCGGGCAGAGCACGGGAATAGATGTACAAGACTTGGTTGTCTTGTAGGTTCAATCCCGGAACCTGCAGCAATCGATCAACTTCTCGAGACAACGATTCCACAGAGGTCCAATGTTTCTAACCAATTGCGGTGAGCTGGTCAAAGGCCTTATCGGCCGTCGTTTTGTCCAAAAACCGTTCCTTGATCTTACCAAGGAACTGCTTGAGGTTCAAGGTTTCAGCCCACTCCCCAATGTCATCGAACGCTGCTGCGTTAGCTTCGGGCAATACTCATTCCTTAGCTTCCCCCCCAAGACAAGAGGTAGAGAAAGCAACCTAGGAATCGGGTTCAACGGGGGCCGTACTACAATACGTCAGTATTTTGGCAATCCACAACAATAAATTTTCATCTTTTTTGTTGCAGAATGTGAAAGGCAATTTCATTTTGACTTTCTCCTTTCTTTTCAGTTTCTCAGGTTGTTGGGTGGTGTCTTTGCTTCCTTCGGGAAACTTTGGCGGACTCGAAGGCTCCCCCTTCTTCTCTTCTGTTTTCTTTGTCTCTATCTTGAGATACTTCATTGCGTCTCCCATTAGTTTCTCAGGCTTTTCATTTTTCTCTTCTTTGACCTTTTCTGTCACCTGGTTCTTTCCCTTGACCAGATTCGTGATTGTCTGTAATCCCACGACCATATCATCAATCCGTGCAACAGTTTGGTCAATCTTCATTTCTAGGTGAGCAAGGTAAGACACAAGTTGAGCCAAAGAAACAGCCTGTCCTTCCCCTTCAGTTACAATAACAGTTTGTCTGATTTCTTCTATTTTTTGTTCTTGCTGTACATTCCGCTCTTTTTGTCTTCTCAATTCCTCTTTCCTCTGCTTCTCTCTCTCTAATGCTTCTTCAAGTTGTCTGATATTTTCGTCCACGGTTTCTTCAGACACAACTCCTTCTCCTTCTTCTTTCCGTTCAGCAATCTTGAAGAGTTGATTCGTGATATACTTATCAAGTGCATGATGACACTTGATTAGTATATCCTGAACCTGAATGACGGCGGTGCCTGTCTCAACCAATTCAATAGCATTATGTAATGCTTTAAATCAAAGAGGCTCCGAACATGAGCCTCAGCCTCTTCACCGGCGTCATGAAGTTCAGAAATCAGTTTGTCTAAACGGGCGAGCAAGACTTGTTTCTGCTCTTTCACTTGCTGCTTCGTTCGGGGGTCAGGAGTCTCCTCATCAACAGCAAACATGAGTGAGACTGGATAGAAGAGAAGAGGAATAAAAGGTGTGAGCACCGACAATTTCAGAGAATTCCAGAGAAAAGACATCGTGACGTGCGTTTGCCGCACAATAAATAATTAATTAACGATAATAAATCCCACGGCCGCACTGATCTACCACAGCAAGATTTCAAAGAGCCGAAGAAAAAGAACAAATACAATTATTTCTATTTCTAACTATTGTTGTTCTTTGTCTGTCTGTGTGATGACGTCCTAAACAAGAGTGTACAGGTACCACTTCAGGCCCGTGTGATCAGATACACACAAGTAAGTACGCACAGCACCACAACACAGCAGACGACAAGGTAAGTATGCCAACAATCAACAACAAACAATTTGTCAGCACACTTCTTCCTTTTGTTGAGTCAATCCAGGTGTCAATGCGATGTTGCACCCCTCATGACAGCTGGCACTACAGCTGTCTAATCATTCAATCAGCCCTACCGTCGTCGTCTTCGGAGTGCTGCTCTTACTTTGCAGCCACCTGCCTGCCACTTGTCATCCGTGGCGTGCCAACATAGCAGATTCTTCCACGTCAGCACATGGATATCCAATCAACCAGCGGTGGGGATGCCACGTCAGCAAGTCTGCATTCTGTCCTTCTCACTTGCCACTTCGTCACGTCTTGGTGTGATACCGCCGCTATACCAGCCAATCAAGTCAATGCCGCATCAGCCAATGGAGCCAATGCCACGTGAGCAGGTGATCACCACAGCAAGAAGACTAGTATGATGATCCTTCCCCGCCACGCCAGCAATCAGCGTCATCATCCAAAGGCCACGTCAGCACCTGTTTGGGGCCTGGTCCCACGTCAACAACCTATGCATCGTGTAATCGCCACATCAGCAGCCAGGTCCCTGGACGTGGCACATAGTATGCCACGTCAGCATGGGACCGCGACCTCTCTATCGCGATCCAGGCTGGCACATGGTCACTCCTGGTCGGGATCCCAACTGGCACGTCAGCAACCTCGTAGGGATGTCCTCTGGCCAGCGAAGTCTGTACCTCGTCAGCAACCCCGACAGTGTCTTCTCGCCAGTGAATTCTGTGCCACGTCAGCATTCCCGGCGTATCTCTTGCCACGTCATCACCTATTCAACACACGTGTGCTCTACACTTACCTGCACGCCACCTGGCGCATGCACACATGTACAATCGTCGTCATCAGGAGAACTGCTCCGATACCAAATTGCAATGAACCGAGATCGTGAAGACAGTAGTCAACAATGCAAGCCCAGATAAATGTCCATCGGCTAATGATTACTAACAGTCAAAATCGTAACCAGACAGAATGAGATTAGGTAATCATACACATACGAAGAGAGAGGAGGGAGATGAGACAAAGGAAAGGAAAGTTCAATGCCCACTCCTGCTTCGGGCTCCCTCCTCTACTACCACCTCAATAATCAATAGTTTGAACGAGTATCCGAAGTACTCAATGTGCCACGTGGCACGTCTAATCAGTCCCACATCAGCACTGGAGCAATGTCGACATGAAGACAGCCAGGTACGTATCCACGAACTCTCCACAGTCCTGATCTCCTCCTGAAGTGACGATGAAACAGAACAGCAATGCCGATCACGTAGTCGCATCCATAGAACACGTGGCTGCAGCCACGTCAGCCAATGATACACGTGGCAACAGCCACGTCAGCCAATGATACACGTGGCAGCAGCCACGTCAGCCAATGATACACGTGGCAGCAGCCACATCAGCGACAGCGCATGGCAGCTGCCACGTCAGCATGCCAAGAGGACGGGAGCAAGCCAGCCATCATGCCGGACCAGCAGCGCCTCGCCGAATCACAATGCCTGCGTCGCAGCGTCGAGCCAGCGTTGAAGTCAACGCGTGAAGTCAACATCAACACAAGACAGAATGAATGTCAAAGCCAGGAAGTCAGCACTTATGTAGCGTTGATGCGGGGTCTGGAACCCAGATGCTGCATCCTTCAGCCGTCCAGATCTCAATGCAAACAAAGGCCCAGATTGGTCTGAAACCGAATTCTCTCCAGCCTGGATGCTGTCTGGGTACCTGCGCACAACAAGTGAGTGTATCCAACCAAGGGCCTGGGCGCGGTACCTTTGACTCTACAGTTGACTTTGACCCTTGAATTTCCAGTGTGCAGCGTTTGGTCACACAACCGAACGCAGCAGACTCAGGCCTGGGCGTGTCTTGGTCACACAGCCCAATGCAGACCGACTCAGGTCTGCGTTGCCTGGGGCTGAGTTCTGTGCCCCGGGCTACTTCTGAACAGGGTTACTGCAGATGCATCGAGGGCTGACCGCAGCTGACAAGTGAGGGTGCCATCCCAGGGAAGCCCGAGACTGGGAACTGAAAGGTTGGTTACAGAACTCTAACAGCAGCCAAATGTTAGTGCAACACCCATTCGAGCATGTTGCTACTACGGTCTTGTGTGACCAAGTATTGATTGATGGTAAGTAGTCCAGTACGGTAGTCAATGGCGCCCAGCGCCATAGCAGTACCGCTGTCGGAGGGCGCTGTGTCCAGGCCCTCCGCTGCGTACCAGGCACCTGTATCCACTCACTCACCTCTGCGTGCCAGGCATCCACTTACCGCTGTGAAACGGACTTCCGCCCACATACTCTAACTACAGGCCCAGTTACTGGGCTTTTCAGTGGTGCCATGCAGGACCAGCGTCCTATTTTACAGTGAGCTGCTTCGTAGCTGAAGTGACCGTCAGGTTGGTCCAGATAGTAAAATGGTAGTATTGTCTGCTCAGCTGCGCGTCATGTCCCGATGACCGTATTATGAGGTAAGTGCAGTGATGATGGTATGAAAGAGAAAACACAGGAAAGGGAAAAGGAAAAGAAAAGAGAGGGGGTGAGCATGGAGTTTTGAAGGCATGCCTGGATCTGGACCGTCGTCCTAGCATCTTGAGATCTGATGGTTTAAGCAAGGCCTAGGTACCTGAGGGTTGCTAAGTGTCGTTTTCTCTCTATTATTATTATTATTACCAACCGTTTTATTTAAATTTTCCCATTCTGTCATTTCGAGGGAAACTAACGGTTCATTTTCTTTCTTTGAACCGTGACTACGGACCGGCGGTCTAGAATGCCCTGGCCCTTGCGTTTCTTGTCCCTGGCGCATGACCCCAAAAGAGGGGCAACCCGCGGCCGCCTTGGTAGGAGGTTTATCACCTCCCGAGGAAGGTCATCAGCCCCTTCCTTGCCATCGGACACGGGTACCCGTCAGGGGTAAACAGGCGGGCAAGTTTAGAAGGGAAGAGAGTACCCGTTGGTATCCCGTTATGGGATCGAAGTGTCGAGCTTATGATTGCTGCATGCCGGGGCATGAAGTGACTGAGTGGTTGACAGTGGAAGGACCTGCTGGCACCACGATTGCTGAGGATCGACCTCTTGCTCTTGTCATTTCATTTTATTTTATTTTATTTTACTTCATTTTATTTTATTTTATTTTATTTTATTTTGTTTTTTCTTGACCTATAGAATGCTAATATGCTAGATCTCAAAAAGAAACTAATTGAGCTCCTCGTTTGGAGCGTGGGGATAGCGGTATGAGGAGAGCCTACAAAAGGGGGAGAAGGGTTGGCTGTTTAGGCGCTAGTCAGTGGGCGCTCGCAAGCTATTTCGCTGCACTAACGCCGCTAGTCTGAGGCCGAAAGGCGGGATATTGGGAGCTAGTGTGAGCTTTCTGAGCGCGTGAACCAGGTACCTGGCTATCCTGAAACGTGGCTATGGCAGACCGAAATGGCCTGCGTGGCTACAGACCGAGGTACAAACGGTACTCCTGGATGTGGGAGCGAGAAGATGAGAAGGGCACACTGGTCGAGACCATTTTGTCCTACGGAAAGCCTACAGGGGAGGTGAGGTTAAAGATTAATGTATGTGGTCACAGGGAACAGGAGATGAGGAGAGACGAGGGACTACAGGCAGCTATTACCGAGGCGCGCAACAGGGCTGAGCTAAGGTGCAGGCGAGACGGTGTAACTGTGGGAATGTGGGTGACTGTCACTTACCACGAGGGTGACTCATCTACTGGGACCACGACCAGAGAGGTGCAACGCAACGATCGAGACTCTGAAGGGGAGTCTGAGATAAGCGACGCCGAGGCAGCCCGGTCTTGGCAGGGATGGGACCGGTGGCAGGGAGATCACCAGTCCGCAAAACCCGTGGAAAAAGGCCCTGAGGCCAACCCAGGACAGGGGCGATAGAACTGAGGCAGTTCCGGGATGGACACACGCGCGTGTGATGGTCACACTCAAGAACAGGCGAGAGAGAGACTAGACGGGTATGTGCGAGTGTACCATGTATGCTTGGGACGCTGACGTCAACTCCACTTTTGCACGCGGGAAGTTAGGGCGAGGACACACGTGTGAAAGCTAGAACCAGGGGGAGTCAGTGACGATCGCAGGGAGAGGGACTAGGCTCTAAGAGCGCAAGAGAATCATTGAGAGTTTCAGGCGCACACTTTTTGACTAGTCCATAACCTCGTCTGATGGGCTCAGGGTAGATGCTCGTCCACAGGGCGGGGTCCACTACTGCAGTCCTCTTGAGCACGAGGAAGAAAGAAAGTGGGTCTGCACGTGCGCTCCGATCGGCCAGTACTTGATCAATGAGATGTCGTTGTAGCCTCTGCGCGAGTGGGAAAACGCCGTATACCGGAGAGTTGAGTAGAGAGAGGGACGGACACACTCCAAGTAGCCCGAGTATGACTGGCGCGACACTACACTAATCACTCGACGATGGGCATGCTCACCAGAGAAGCAAGGTAATGAGACAATGCGTCAACTTCTACAACCAACAAAAGCATGTTGTGTATTTCTTTGGTCTGGATACTCCAATGAGATTAGCACTCTTGACATCAGGCTGGCTGATACCCTTAGCTGTGGAGAGGCAATCACGTGTGGCTTGTGGCTTAGTGTGCTCCAACGCGAATGAGCAAGACCGTGGATGAGTGATGGAAGAGACAGTGTCAGAACAGAGAAGGAGAGCAAGGCTCTTGTAAGATCGCGATCTCGGAATATCTCCTCTCGGATGGATTAGTGGCTAATGGCAACAATTGAACTGTATACGAGGCCTAGCTTGTAGAGGACGGGTGAGACCCACCCATCACTGATAACGTCAGCCATCTAGCAGGCTGGGTTGGCTTGCCTTGATGAGACTGAAAAGGTAGGTCTCGAAGAGGCCACATGCTTTCTATATGTGATCAGGGTGAGTTAAGAGCGAAGAGAGGTGCAATAAATCAAGCATTAGTTATAGAGAAGTCTCAGTGGGAGTTAGCCTCTGCATAGCAAGGCAAATCAGCTTGTGCAATTCATCCTACTCAAGGGAACGAGTGGATTGAGTTGTCTCGCGTGACCGTGATGTAAGTGAACGGGTTTTGGGGTTTTGCTTGGGGTTCCAAGAAAAAGTCGTACCTAAAACTGTCTCCCGCCCCTAGCTTGTTCTTCCTTAGAGAGAGTGGGACGATTAGGCAAATGACGTGAGTGGAGATAAATGCTTGCGAACGAATTGTGAGCTAGTTTTGAAAGAAATACCTCTGTATTCAATTGACATCAGTCGTTCTCCGATCTCAGTTTGCCTGTGAGATACTGATGTGTAAGTAGAGTAAAGTGGTAGAGTGTGCAAAGGCAGGGTACCAGAGATGCTGAGAATTTGGACACGTGCGTGATGAAGGGTTTATGCAGTGACACATCAATCGGTTTAGAAGACTGAGTTGATAATTATACGCGGCCGTCGCCCCTGATTTTTGTGTGATCGCGTCGTTTGGCCAAGTGCCTAGAAAAGACCCCATACATGCTAAAGCGAGTGGTGTAACTAATGTCGTTTCTGTCCCTGATTGTCGAGGGACTCACTCCCATGAGATTTTGGGGTTAATAAGTGCAGTCAATAAGAAAACTAATGTTGTTTCTCTTTTTCCTTCAGTTACTCTATGATGCCTCCCAACTCACATACCATGTGCCTGCGTCTGTCTGAGAGAATTCATCAGCCGTGAAAACGTGTAGGCGGGTTGGCTTGCATGACAACTTGTTGATTTAACAAACTCTGCGGAGCACGCCTCCGCAGTCACCTAACTATCCGATGCTCACCGTTACTGGTATAGGAACGGTAAGTCTGCATTGGGACTCAGAGTGAGAAGAGCGCTTGGGCGAAATGAGTTTGATGCACTTATATCAGGCCTTGGGTAAACAAGGCCCACTGTGGGAACTGTAATAGGATTGGGACTTACATCGGTCATCAATCGCCTTAGGATTGCTGATATCACCCCCTCCTTTTCCTGACGAATGCTAATCTTCAAGAGAAGAGGACAGTCATGATTTCCCCAGTTAGGCATCTCTCGTAGCCCGTGAAATATTTGATGGGCAAGAGGGGGAAAACTCTAAGAGGAATTGCATATCTGCTGGCAAAGTATTTGATTGACGATGACTAATTTCGAAAGGGGGTGAGTTCTCAAGGCCTACGTATTAATCCTGCAAACACCCTTGTCTTTTTGGGACATCATGAACTTATCCTTCGGTAGTCTGCATAGATCACCCTCTTGAAAAGAGGGAACTGTGAAGAAGTCCTGTAAGATTAAAAGAACGGTCATTTTAGAAAACTTGTGTCTGGAACGCAATGCTTCAGCTTAGGGTGGCGTCTTATTTATTTATTTATTCTTTTTTTGTTTATTATTGTTATTATCCTTTTTTCTGCTGTCTCGATTGATCGTGCGGGGACTTGGGTGACCCAATCTCGTACCCGAACAAACGGACTAAGACAGTTCCGGATACAAGCCATTTTTAAGACTAATGATATTCTAGGGCTATATGAACGACCTAGACTGAAAATACTACCAACCCCAAATATGATGAAGAGGATTAAAAATTCTCAGTTGATCAGGAGCGAAAAGTGGGGCACTCTTGGTAGAATACTAGCCACTCGCCATTACCACACTAATTGTGGAGCCGTATGCAGTAGGAGAGCATAAATTCCATTACGTAATATGCTGCAACTGGGTGAATCTCAATTATTATCAGTGGTACCCCACCATAGGTACCCGAGTAAAAGTTGTCACGAGACCTACACTGAGCTCATACCCTGAACTCTGAGCAAGAGCAAGGATCATACTCGAAGTTTCAGTGTGGAGTAAAGACAGTTGTGTTTGTCAAACTACATTTGAAAACGTTCAAAGCTTGGGTCAACGGTCTCCAGTACAGACTTGGCTTGTAACTAGACTACTGACTGCAAGTGCCGAGTTCCAAATATTAGGTCGAAGTCTAGCCATAAAAAGTGATATAATGAACGGAGCAGTGGCCGCTAAAGTGTTCTGAGTGGCACAGGCATCAAACGGGGAAACATGTACAACAAGGGCATTCTCGTTGTGTCCCTTGCCCTTCATCGGAATAGAACGGAGAAGTGGGAGGACCAAGCAGTCGGGGATGCTATTGTCTGCTAGAAACTGATGAGGAAAATGGCTCTTGGATTAGCAAAGAACCAGAAGTTTATCGAGTACGTGGTTTACATTCACAAGTCAGACGGGAGGTTGCGTGGTACTTACTCATCTCTAGAAATCATTGAGCAAGTCGGGGCGAGGCTCGGGTAAAACTTAAGATACCCAGACTTTTCTCTTGAGTCTTGAGGTCCCCTCTCTGAGATGAAATCCCCGATGCTTAAATCTATGAGATGATTCTCTAGCAGGTTAGTTGACTCCTATGCGTGCATGTGTGCAAGTGGCTTCTACAACTACTATAAACAAAACCAAGAGGAGGGTATGTACTTAGTTTTTGTCTCTGAGAAAGGGAAGGTCGTTAAAACACCCTTAGAGATAGAAACAGTCGTTGCTAAGTACCCTAATCTGTTTGTGGAACCTTCAGGAGTCGTAGATAGGGAGGTTGTCCACACCATAGAGGTAATCCTGGGTAGTAAAACACCTAAGGGAAGGATCTATAGCATGACTCCGACCGAGTTGGACGAGCTTCGTCGGCAATTGAAAGAGCTCACAGAGAAGGGTTGGATTCGGCCTAGTACCTCCGCCTTCGGCTCACCAGTTTTATTTGTTCCAAAGAAAAGGGGGGCACTAAGGATGTGCATTGATTATAGAGGCCTCAATGCCATCACTGTTAAGAACGCAGAGCCTCTATCTCGCATTGACGACCTTTTGGATAGGGTGAAGGGATATAAGTACTTCACAAAGATAGACTTAAAATCTGACTACCATCAGATTGCCATTAGACCAGAGGACCAGCACAAAACCGTATTTCAGACCAGGTACGGTCTGTACGAGTTTGTGGTGATGCCCTTTCGCCTTTGCAATCGTCGTGTACCTTGATAATATTCTTATCATTAGTAGGAATGTCGAGGAGCATGCCTAATATGTAGTACACAGATACATTCATCGTCATTTACCTTGACAATATTCTTATCATTAGTAGGAATGCCCAATATGTAGAAACTGCACTTTCACTCCTGCGACAACACAAGTATAAGATCAATTTAGAGAAATGTGACTTTGGTTGGACTAGAATCTTGCACTTGGTCATGAGATATCCTCGAAAGGAATAAGGTCCGAAGATGCTAGTTGGCTAGCATTCGTGACTTGCCACGACCCCAGTCTGTGACTAAGGTCAAATTATTCTTAGGGATGTGTGGCTACTATCGAAATTTCGTGAAGAATTATAGTACGGTGGGCTCCCCTTTGACTGAAATATTACGCCTTGACACACCATGAGAATGGACAGATGCGTGCGAGGCTACTTTCAAAAGATTGAAGTACACCCATGAAATTTTCATGGTCCCCGATCCAGGGAGGCCATTCGTTGTGACCATTGATGCAAGTCAGTATAGCATTGACGCAGTGTTGGCCCAACAAGAAGGGAAGAAGCTGAGGCCGATTGAGAACATGAGTAAGAAGATGGGATCTAAGAAGTTGGCAAAGTCCACCTATGAAAGGGAACTCCACACCCTCTACAAAACCCTTGTCCAATGGAGGCATTATCTGCTTGGTAGGTTCTTCTATCTGAGAACTGATCATCAGACAAGACACAACCTGTTTCTATCTGAGAATTGATCATCGGACACTCAAGTGGATCAAGACAACCTGTTCTTTCTGATGCACTCAAACGTTGGATTGAAGTCATAGATCAATATGACTTCAAGTTAGATTACATGAAAGGAGAGTACAACAAGGTTGCTTATGCGCGATCATATAGGGCAGACTACCTAGGTACGCTACTAACCGAATTTGGCTTATTAGACGATGTAACTCGATCAGTGGTGGATGCCTACAAGGAAGACCCCGTCATGATGGACATCATACGCAAACTCGAGTCCCAGGACAAGGCCGCATCCGACGAGTTCGTGTTGGTGGACGAATTACTATTTCTGGAAAAGTCAGGGTTCAAAAGGTTGTGTTCCATCTAGTGAGATTCTTCGTAGTTTACTTTTAGGTGAATGTCATTATGCGACAAAGCATTCCGGATATAAGACGACTAGTGCTAACTGAGTACAACAATTTTGGTGGCCTAATATGCTTGACGATGCAAAGAGGTACGCATACTGTCAGCGGGATAAGCCGCGTACTCAAGCACCGCTTGGGTTATTCAAGCCCTTGCCCATTCCTGCAAATCTGGTGTCTCCATGGATTTCATGGATACCCTCGTGACCACCAAGTGGGTGCGTGATTTTGGACTGCCCAAGTCTATAGTTAGTGATAGAGATGTCCGATTCACGTGCAAAATGTGGAAGAAAGCTGCTGAGCAAATGGGCAGCCAACTTCAGATGACCTTCGGGAATCATCCCGAAGCCAACGGTCAAGCGAAACAGGTGAATTGCAAAACCTGTTGAGGCATTATATTAAGAACAACCAGGATGACTGGATGAGAAGTTGCCTCTCATCGCCAGCCTGTACAACAACGCTGTTCACAGCATAATGTGTGTCTGTCCAAATGAACTGCATTTAAGATGGAAGCCTAGAAAGGCACCAGACTTCCTCCTTCCCGAAAATCAACCACTTGCAACACCTCGAACCATAGAATTTGGTGTCCAATACAAAAAGTTGTTGCAGCAGGCTGTCGAGCACGTCAAAAAGTCTCAGGAGGCTATGATTGGCTCTGAGAACACACACAGACGACAATCCACATTTCAGGTACAGGAACGTGTCTGGGTAAAGGCTAGTGAACCGGGTCCGGAATTCGGAATCTCTAGGAAACTAATGCCTCAGTATTTCGGTCCTTGGGAAGTCCTAGATATTGTGGGTAGTGACTTGGATGGTCCCTCTTACGTCATTAGAATCCCTGGTCATTTGCGCTGAGACAGATCAATTCCCATCAAGGAGATCAACGCTGCCCCCAACCATGGATGGCCACGTGGACGTCGACAACATCCTGGAACATAGAGACTTGCCTGTTCCCAAGTCTGTTGGCAGGGGGTAACCGCCTCAACCTATGAGGGAATACTGGGTCAGGTTCAGGCATCATACAAATCCAAAAGAAGATCGTTGGTTCACAAAAGAGGAGCTTGTCAAGACAGCCCCTTGTATTGTTGCAGATTACGAACGAAAACTGAAGGGAAAGGCACCTAGGTAGAAGAATCTCAACGGAGTTTTGAAGCTATAAGGGGGATGGATTGTGAGGAATCAGCCCTCGTGGGGCCCTTGTCAGACATGCAAGTGTTCTGGGCTGCGGCCCCTAGCAAGCCTGTGGCCGCCCTAAGTGAAGGCGGGCCTGAATATCCACATGAGGCCTGTTTTTGACATTTTCCATATGTGGGTACTGAGACAGTTGCAGTACGCGAGTTGGTTACAGAGCAACGTGAGCCTCCAAGCTCTTCCAGGAGCAAAAAGGGCTGCGTTGTACAGTTGAGCCCAGGGCTAAGGTGGTTGAGCCCTGGGCACATGCTGTGTGAGGTCGACACATCACGGCTTGGTTACGGGCCAATGAGGAAGCAGCATACACATGTGTCACGAGCCAATGAGAATGCTGCAAACGCTTGGAGGCTGGGTGGCTGCCTGGACATGCCTAACTGCACGAGGCCCAGGCCAATATCTGAAATTGGGCCTGGGCGCAGACACTTGGGGCCAGAGACAAGCTACTGGGCCCCCCACACGCCTGGACAGGCCAGTCAGCAGCGGACACTTTCCATATGGCAAAGTGTGTGCGTGCTCCATGCGGGGGCATTCTGGCCTCGACAGGCAATGCCGACATGCAGTTGCATTGCTGCGCTAGTGTCTGCATGGGCGCTGCTGGTCGGACGCGTGCACGGGCACTGAGGTGAGGGACGCTGCTGAGGCAGCGGGCGCACAGCAGCCATAGCCAGGCTGCAGGGGCGCAGGCAGGTGATGATGATGGTGGTCTTTAGGTAGGAGGCGCATGCAGAGAGTGGTGTTCAAGGTGTGATGGGGGGAGAGAGAACATTCCTGGTGTATACTGGTGGTCGGCAATGGTGTTGACGTCACGTACATTGGTCTTCGACTTCAATGTGATCCAGTCGCAAGAATGTAGATAGAGTAGATAGGCTAATTAGAGTAGGCTGGGAGGTGGGCGCCCGACAGTAGGGGCAACATTGGATACAGTGTTGGTGTGACCAGTGAGCGTCGACATTGACACCCACGTTCATTGTTTTGCTCTTATTTGGATGGAATCTTGGTTTATTGTGTTCTTTGCTTGGTACATGACTATCTGGACTACTTCGTGATTTTGCAACTTGGTTTTCTGTCTATCGCTCTCGTTCATATTACTTGCATATTGAAATTCCTCGACAAAGAGGCTTCATGATTGCTTCTCCAAGTCGCAGTGCCCAAGTGAGTGTTCTTCCCGAATCCTAGTCTCGTCTTCTTCGGCCTAACCCTAACCTCCCTTCACCATTCACCTTTCTTCCTCACCTGCTAGCCTGCACTATCATCGACTTTTCCCTTGTGTGCCCGTTTGAGACGTAACGGGAGTTTGCTCTGATACCAATTGCCTTGAGACCATGCATGAAGGAACCTTTTATACCAAACTCACACCAGGGATGCACACACGAACCACCATTGAGATAGAAACTCAAATATAGTATTCACTAATCAACTCATTTACATAAAATTGTCATTGCACATGGGCGGCTGTAGCCGCCAGGCAAGCTCTTCCAAGTACTCTCTCTCTCTCTCTCTCTCTCTCTCTCTC
>BFEA01000452.1:1211861-1224792 GCA_003427395.1 Chara braunii
CTCTCTCTCTCTCACACACACACACACACACACACACACACACACACACACACACACACGCCGAAAAACGGCATGGCGCACAGTGCGCACCCTTGCAGGGGTAGCGCGTCCCCACGCGCTGCGCGCACGGCGCACCTCGTGCGCGCGCGCGCGCACATGTGCGCGCGCAGTGTCACCGCGCGCATTCCGCAGGGCGCACCGCACCGCATCGCGCCCAAGTATGCTCCACATCCATGCATCCATCCTGTTTCCATGCTTCAAAGTTGTCCCTTGGCCATGTCTGAAGTCTTGGGTGACATTGAGTTTGGCCCGTCATATGTGGTTGATGTGATCCACATCTACGCATCTATCCTGTTTTCCATGCTTCAAAGTTGTCCATTGGCCATCTCTTAAGTCTTGGGTGACACTGAGTTTCGCCCGTCATACTTGGTTGACGTGACTTCACATCTACGCATCTATCCAGTTTTCCATGCTTCAAAGTTGTTTCCTTGCACAACTTCGAATGATTTTCCCGACAGACCTCTCATGTGCAATAACCTATGTTGTATGCCTCGGGGAAAAACTCAGGGCCTCGCCAGGTCACACTCAGGCCCAGGCCAAAAGGGGAAAAAAACCCAGCTAAAGATTCAGGGCCTGAGCGAGGTACAGTTGACAAAAGTCAACTGTCGGGACCCAACAGTCAAAGTCCAAAGTGGACCCAGCCCAGACCGCCGGTCAGACGCGGACTTGTTTGTATGCAGGTACCCAGACAGCATCAGGACCAAGGGGAAATCTGCAACTGTACATCATCCAGGCCCTCGGCTGAGAGTCAGTCTGTACGATTATGGGGAGGGGACCGGAGGCCAGACAGCCTCGACAAACACTACAAAAGGACAGGACTCGAGGTGGTCAGCATTCAGTCTTGCTATGCTGCTTGCGCCACCTGTCTGTCCTGCTGATGTGGCGCATGCCACTGCTCTACATTGCTGATACAATCAGACTCGCTTTCATTCACACTCCGCATGCATGCAAACAGGTTGCGCAGTAAACTGGCATCAAGCACCCACCCCAAACTCAGAGATATGGTAACCAAGGACACAGTTCAGATACAAGCTCGCTTCAAATGGCTATGGCGCATCAGGGCCTGTACAACACTCTGTTTGTCACTGCGCCACACTCTGCTGTTCACACACACTCAACTAGGATCACACTGGATACCCCACACACACACTCTGTATCACACACGCACACACACACTGCACTTCACTACCAGCTATGGCAGCTATGGCCGCCTCTACCACTATGCTATAGCTACACTACTCTCCTTCAGCCCACTTCGACTTCGGGCGCATCTGCAGACCACCTCGCACAAGTCGCTGTTGGCAGCGCTTCCGCATGGCTTACGCTGGAATGAATGAATGGCTGGACGCTGCCCTTTGATTTATACTGCTGTAGCTCGTTGGTCTGCCCCTTTCCCATGCCTGTGGTGCACACTGTCCCATATGGTACTTGCTTGACTGAACTAGGACTGACTGGGACTGGTACTGCTGACTGCATGGGTTTGCACTGCAACTCGATGCAGTCGCACTGCCCACTTGCCCACTTGCCTCAGCCTAAATGTGAGCAACTTCGAAAGGCCACTACTAGGACCTTCCGGAAGTCTGGGTCCTGGCCTTTCGAAAACTGTAGCAGCTACGACCTTGACCTTTCAGAAGTTCTACAGCTACGACTTCTAGAACTCCCTAAGACTTCTACTCGACAGGTCTACAGATCGAACCCCTGCTACCTAGGGACCCTACGACAGTCTACCAACTGTTACTATCTTCCAGACTGGGTTCATTGCACATGACTCCTAGATCTACTAATGGCAGAGTAGACTGTGTAGTTCAGCATAGCAAGAACGAGAGTTAGAAAGCGTACATTGTGCATTTTATGTACCATCCACCGGATGAGCTGTCTTGGATCTCTTGCTCATGAGATCAAGAATCACAAGTACTCCTCACAAGAACTCACAATCGCAAGTTTGCGATTTGTGCCTATGAAGCCTTCCGTCGTCCTAAGGTGATTGAGCTCGACCTTGCATATGGCTCAGTGAGAGTGCAATAACCCACACAAATCGTTGTCTGAGATGTCTGGAATGTCTTTAAAAACGTTGTTCTTTCAATGTGGTTTCTTAGAATCATGAGTGTGAGTCTATTACGTTGTGATTCCTTGTCTTTTCTAAGTGTGTGCAACCTACCACTTACATGCATATGCCTTGTGCCTGCCGAAGTCTAAGTTTGTGTCCTTGTGGTAAACATTGTTTTTTCACAAGTGTTTATGTGCCTCGAGCTGGGGTAGATTTGTCATAGGTATAAACATAGAGACAAACCCGAACTTTGGCAACAGAAGAACTTAAGGGAAACACAGGAAGAGCAGGGACATTTGTAGAATTGTTAGGGACCCGGTAGGCCTTGTTCAGCAAGTCTGGTAGGCGCAGGTAGGTCCAATAGGCTAAGAGAAAAAGTCTCATAGCATCTAAAAAGTCGTAATGGTCTAGGGACTCTAGGCCCTATATACAGACAGGTATTAGGCCCTGGGGGGAGCTGCAGGCTGCAATAATGTTTCTGCACTTGTAGATTCGAGGTAACAGGTCAATACAACTTGTCCCGGCAAAATCAAGGTGAAACTTCAATCCCACGACGCAAACCTTGCCACCCACTGTGACGAGGATGCAGATCGATCAGGTTGTTCAGGTTGTTCAACGCGGTCTTCATGTGCAACAAGCTCTACTACAACCAGCATGTCTCCTTCTCTGTTACATACTGGATTCCACACGGGCCCTGTTAGGCCCGACGATTAGGTCTAGGGGGTTGTCCCCGACTGTGGCCACGCTGGGACAGTCCGGCCTGGGCTAAAGGTCGGACCTTCGGAAAAGGCCAACCTTAGGCCTCCGGCAACAGGTGCAGACCCGGGTCTGCAGATGCAGGCCCTAAGCGGGAAACCGGCCCAAACATTTTTCGTTTGGGCCTGGCGGACGAAGATTAAGGCTGCCACTTCCCGGCGGGGTCCGATCTGAACCTCGGATCGATTTGACGGTCCAGATCGCGGCACGGCTTCACCAGCAGCCACGCCGAACAGGCCACCGCCGGTACTTTGTACCGGCCAGCGGTCTGTTCTGGGGACTTGTGGCCGCGGCCTTGAGGAGTAGCAGCGCTGCGCTATTTTGGGATTAGCGAAGCTCCAGGCAGTAGCACCGGGTATAGCGCTAGCTGCAGAGGCGAGAGACAGAGACACACACACACACACACACACACAGAGAGAGAGAGAGAGAGAGAGAGAGAGAGAGAGAGAGAGAGAGAGAGAGAGAGAGAGAGAGAGAGAGAGAGAGAGAGAGAGTAGAGGGACTTACCTGCGGCTTACCTGTGAGCGCCATAGCTCCAGCATCAAAGGCAGACCTCCAGCAACTCCAAGGTGACAACTTGCATCAACAGGTTGGTGCAAGGACACTGGCACAGGGCAGTGAGGACTCGCCTACTCCCACCTCTCCATCTCCACCTTCTCTTCTGCCCCTCTCGGTTCATCTTCTTCTTCTTCTTCTTCTTCTTCTTCTTCTTCTTCTTCTTCTAACCTTCTACATTCTGGGCGATTATCTGGACAGAGATCAGAGGTGGACTATCGGTGACATAGAGACTGAGACTATTTCGGAATGAGACATTGAGGGGACTATTTTGGGAATCTGACATCAGCGGCATTACAAGATTTTGTATCTTCGACATTTCGAGATTTTGTGTTCGGGATTTCTATTTCGGTGACATTGGTGTTGGCGCCATCTCTCCTCCTCTCTTCGTCTCTATTCCCTACATTTCGTCTGTGTATGATTGTGCAGACCCTGGCGCTGTCTTCCCTGCTTGAAGCGTCAGGCCCACCACCCGATGAATGTATGGTGTAAGTCTGCAGATAGTCCGAGTCAGATGTGAGTCAGATCCATGTTCATCAGTCTTCGGCTGCATTGTATTGCTCTTTGTTATTGGTCGGTTCTGGGTTCTGCATCATACTTGTGTTCGCTTAGTATGCAACATTCTCTCTCCTGCACAGGATCTCTCCCTGGTCAGTGACACTCCTACGCAATGAGTCACTCTCCGCCAAGCAGACACTCTCTCCTACGAGCGCCCGACACAACCGCACAATTTCTCTCCAAAAGGAACAGAAAACAACAGCTACCAGATCGCAACATGATTGCCCTGCTACTTCGGCTAGGCTGTCTTCTTCACCCCACAGCGCACTGCTTGATTTCACAAACCAGTACCACACCGAATGAACCCTCAGAAATGAATTCTGTAGTTTTGTTTCCCGTGGGCATTTCCCCTGTTGCCCCTGGAACCCTCTAGACACTTGTTGGACACACATTTACCGCACGAATGGTACTGATCATCGGCTTTATGCACACACAAGAACACGTCTCGCATTCAAGACTTCACAGGCACTGTACATGCACAGTCAACGCTCACACCACAGTAAGTCAACAGCTAAGTACACAAGTAAGTCAACGTCAAGGTTCCGGTTTCAAACTTCAGCACCAACACCCAGGCATACAATACAGCACAGCAGGCAACAACAACAGCAACGGAAGCCTAGTACCCTCCGGATTACGTCAATAGATGGGTTCAACTGTAGGTAAACGAATACAACATCCTGTTTCATCCTGACCAAGCACTAATCTGTCCATAGATGGGGCCTGCTGTTGCAAAGCTGCTATTTCAACATCCAAACCTTCCGCTTCTTCTCCCGATCGTGTCCCTAAAACAGACCATTCTGCACCATAATCTGAACAGTCAGTCCGCAGTTGTGGACTCTCAGAATGAAACCAGATGGAGCTTGGACCCTCCGGATTACTCTGTGTCTTTTACTCCCAACTTGAGAGTTGATGCACTTATTATGCTGCGAATAGAATTAATCAGCTTGGAGTCAGCTACCCTTTTCTTCTCCCCTTTCTTCATCTCACTTGGAGAGTTTGATCTGTTACGAAGACAGTCTCCCAACCTTTTCCGGGCTCATCCCCGTTCCAAAACATTATTTTATATTCTGACCACTCCCTCTTTCAGGTGTGCCAGATTCTCGTCACAATTTCGTTGTTACATCTAAATGGGGTGAAAATTTTTGCTTCTTTTTTTTTTAATAATAATTTGAATTTGCCAATTTGCCAATTTGGACCATTTCTCGATTTATGCGTGTCATCCTTGCGCAGGGGCCATGCTAATCCTCTCTGTATCATTCCAATTTTAACGGATGTCCCGAAGCCTTCTAGAATTTCTGGTATATACACTAATAATGTAGTTCAATAGCTAAATTTCAGGTCTGTCCCTGTAACCACACCAATTTGCTGCTCCACCCCTGTCCGATGCACAGAAACACACACGGAAAACACGGCATGGGGACATAGACTTGGACTCAGGCAAGCACACGGGGACATTCATATCATCAGCAGGTCACACAGATGTGCAAGGAACCGTGCAATGAGAATACCAATAAACCAGATTGTGACATCTCGCAGGACACCAGACGTACTTGAGCCAAGTTAAAAGCAGAAAATCAAAGCAAAATACGCATCAAATAAGAGTGAGCAATACACCGCAGTCGTTTGATAAGTAAGTAGCCGGCCTCTACAACAACCTGGACTATTTAGAAGAAAAAACAAAAAAGGTCTTCTTCTGCCTCGAAACATCAAAACTTTGACAATGCGCTCGTACTGGTGTCATGACCGCCCTCCCTACTTCCGTAGCTTGTAGTCTAGCCTATCTACATGCCAGCTGTCTGTTAACGTGTCAATCACCCAATGCTGCTTAAAGACTCTTCTCACAGAGGCGGCCTTCGTCAGCACGAGGTACGTGCCTTCTGTCCCCACTGCCTTCCTCCCCTGTTGGCCTCCACACTTCCACCACCAAGCAATCCAGCGCCCAGCCGGCTACGGCTGGCGCCTTCTCCGTTCTCTCTCTGCCACCGCAGCAGCTTCTTTATGGGTGCTGCTTTCTCCTTCCAGGGATACAGCGCTCACGTCAGCAGTGAAATCAGACTGCACTCCAAACTTCCTTGTAAGGTGCACACACGCGGACTGATATTAAAACTGAACTCTTTCAACTCAGAATCACCAATGAACTTGTATTTAAACTCAATCCAAGCCAACTGTACAACTTGCGGTTATGGCCGCCGAACACTGTATCCACCACCAGCCTCACTCTCCCTCTTGCACGCATGTACAAGGATCTACCCTGAATGTCCACGCTACACATACACACACACTCTGTACACTCTGTCTGTGACAATAGCTGGGCGGCTATGGCCGCTGTCGTCTTCTTCCTGGCCAGCTATGGCGTCGTCTTCCTCACTGCCCACTCAACTTCGGGCACCTGCAGACCTCCACACGCAAGTCACCAAGGCAGCACTTCCGCATGGTTCACAGGCGGATGCTACCTCTTTATTTATACTGCTCCGGAGATGGCCTGGCCTGGCTCCAAACCGCGTGGGCCTGGGCCCTGCAAAATGCGTGAGGCCCGAAAGTCTCTAGACACGTGGGCCTACTTTCGGGCCTTCTGGGCTAAAACGCGTGGGGCTTACTGCGTGGAACCCCTACTTGCCTGGTACTTGCTGTCTGGACAGATACAGACAGCTCTACGACCTTCTAGACTCTACCTACAGAAAGGCTGTTAGGCCCCTACGGACAGACTGGTAAAGACTTCTAGATAGGCCTTAGCTAGACCTAGTGGTAACACACTAACCTGTTAAAATGGAGATCTGTGGATCAAAGCCTAACAGCTAACGGACAGACCTACTGACTAACCAAAGGGTTTAGGGACAGGTCACGGGTTCGAATCTCACTCAGCATAAAGGGTCAATGTATAGGGTTTAGGGATAGGTCTAGGGGTTGAATCTCACTCAGCACACAGGGTCAATGTACATGGTTCAGGCACAGGTCTAGGGATCGAATCTCAGTGTCCGCAAATGTCGGGTCAACTGGGTGAAACCGTTTCACTCCCGCCGTCCTAAATTCGAGGTCCTCCGAGAACACTCTAACTCAAGATAGGACCTTTACCCTTTTTGCCCTTTCGTAAGTGTGTACTATGTTGGGAGCGGTTTCTAAAAGCTATGTCCTAGTAAACCACCTGTCGTCCTCTTGTTCCTGGTATGCGAACCTGACTTTATATTGCTTCTGGGGACGACCTCGACCTCCTGTTCTAAACACGTCCTCTTACACTATGTGGTCTTTGTCATACGCACCATCCATGTCTGGCGGAATTATTGACCTTTGGAAAGGAAACTTGTCAGTGGTGGTGCAAGGCAGTAGCTTTGAGGCATGGAAGACTAGGTACGTGTGGAGATGTGTTGGGATCTCTATGGTGTATGATGGTCTGTCCTCTCCTCCTTTGACTTCTAGGATGGGCCATGGTCCTTTGTACGCAGGTAAGAGCTTATGCGAGATGTTCTCCTCGGGTGCGAACTCCTTAGACTTGACCCAGACTAAGTCACCTACCTGGAACTGCGAGGGTCGACGATGCTTATTAGCTTGCTCGAACATACGATGCTGGGCCTTTCTTAAATTTTCAATTACTCTAGCGACTTCCTTCTCGTGATCCAGTGCAGACTCTTGGATGTCGGGCGGTAGTCTTTGGATCTGATCCCCGTTCAGTCCTTCAAACGGTCTCCTTGGCCTAAAGGACTTGTGCCTCATTGGGAGTCCTACAAGTAGCTAGATGAACACTGTTGTTATAGGCGCTTGCTACCTTGGGAAGCATCTCATCCAAGTTCACCTGATCTGGTCTATTGTACATTCAGAGTAGCTGTTGCAAGATCTTATTCATCTGTTTTGTTTGACCGTTTGTCTCTGGATGACGGCCTGACGACATTAAAAGCTTGGATCCACATACTCTCATAAGATCCCACCAGTTCTGGCTAGTAAACCGCGTGTCTCTGTCACTAACTATGGTCAACGGTAGACTGTGCTCGCTTGCCCAGAAATCGAAGAACTTTCCTATCACAAAATCAGTACGTGCCTCTAAAGGCAAAGGAACAAAAACTGCATATTTGCTAAATCAGTCTACTATGACCTTGACTTGATTTTTACCGTGCCTACTCCTGACCCCAATATCAATGAAATCGATGCAGAATGACTCTCTGGGTCTTGATGGGATAGGCAAAGGTCGGAGAAGGCCAAGAGGGGCTCTAGTCGTTGACTTATTATGCTAACGGTCTAACGGACTTTACAACTCGCAATAAATCAGGTCTTGTGCATATGCATCTTTGATCTTATGTTGCAGATCTGCCCCTATGTCTAGATAGTGCACTATCGCGTCGAAGTAATCAGCTCTCCTACTCAGAGCATCGTTATACTTCCCTTTAACGGGCTTCAACTCGAAGTCAAACTGGTCTATCCAGCAGCCCATCTGGTCAACTTGAGCGTCATCTTGGCTTGCGTCTTTAGCCATCTAAGCGTCTTGTGGTCTGAATACACTTTGAAGTGCCTTCCAAGCAGGTAGTGCCTCCAGTGGTCCAGGGCCTGCATGAGAGTGTAGAGTTCTCTCTTGTATGTCGATGCCACGACCTGTCTGAGGGCATTCTAGCTGACATGAACTCTACGGTCCTGTAACCATTGTCGTCATCTTGCTGTAACACGACACCTATGCCATACTGATTGGCGTCTGTGGTGACGACAAGGGGCGATGACGGATCGGTGACTTCGAGGACAAAATACTCTATCAAGGCCTTCTTCAATTTCTTGAGGGTCGACATGCAATCTTGGTCCTACTGCCAAATAACTTCTTTCTTCGGTAATCTACGCGGGGGAGCGGCTATCGTGGAGAAGTTCCTGACGAAGTTTCTATAGTAGTTCGCCAATCCTAGGACTGATCGCAGCACTGTCAAGGTGCGAGGAGTTGGCCAAACTCGAATGGATGCAATCTTGCTGTCCTCGGGCCGGATACCGTCTTCGTCCAATTCATGACCTAGGTAAAGGACTTCAGTCTTAGCCCATTCACACTCCTTTGCGTTGATCTTGAAGTTAGCTTCCCTTAGCTTCTCCAAGATCTCCCCGAGATCGCACTCATGTTCCTCGAGGGTCCTGCTGAAGACTCAAATGTCGTCTAGGTAGACTTCTACATACCTGTCTAACCACGACCTAAACAAGTCATTCATACAGCGCTGGAAAGTGGCCGGTGCGTAAGTAATGCAAAAGGGCATCACTATGAACTCGTAATGCCCTTACCTAGTCCTGAACGCCGTCTTGTGCTGGTCATCAGGGTGCACTTCTATCTGATGATAACCTGACTTCAAATCTATCTTTGAGAATTACTTGCAACCCTGCACTCGATCTAAGAGATCGTCTGTCCTGGGGAGTGGTTCTGCATTCTTTATGGTTATGGCGTTCAGACCTCTGTAGTCTATACACATATGCGACTCTCCCTCTTTCTTCATGACGAAAAGAACGGGTGCGCCAAAAGGAGATGAACTAGGCCTAATCCATCCTTTTTCTAAGAGCTCGTCTAACTGCTTACGAAGCTCTTTCAGTTCTTTGGGATACGTCCTGTAAACTGCCCATGTGGGCGTTCTACTGCCAGTCTCCCAATTTGTACCCATAACTATATCGAATGGGAGATTCTCTTTTGACAAGGAGAGTCAAAGAATGAAGGACTTTTTCTACCTTCCATTCTTTCTCTAGGCGGAAGTAGGCCTGAACTCCCTTGACGTACTCCTCGACTCGCATCCTTCTATTGTCTGCAAGGATGTTGACTACAGGCTCTTTTAATCGTTAAACTTTCAGACCGAGCTTTAACTTCTTTAGCGCGTTCCGACTAATATAGCTCCTAGTGGCTCCGCTATCTATGAGGGCCCCTGTTCTAGCTCTAAAAATTTCTAGGTCTGCGAGGGTTAGTTGTCCTTTCCCATCCTTCTTCATGTTGGCCCAAGCTTGCCTCCTCTCCATCAACTCTTCAGCGAAGATTGTGACGGAAGCGTTTAGAGAGACTTTGACACAAGCAATCTCTGGACAACTTACTAGACGCTGGCCAGCGACCTCTATCATTGAGATATGTGGAGTGGGGTCCACGCTCAGATCCACATACTCCTAGGGTAGGGGCAGTTGCGACCCCTACCGACGATTGTCTTTTGCTGCCCCAGAAGCGGCGCAAATCCTATACTTAGGACGAAATTTGATGATGTGGTCGGGATCGTTGTAGAACACACATTGGAACCTGATCCTGCCACACATCCTTCTTAATCCCCAGATCCTCCCAAGGTCGTCCCTCGGGCCGACCTGGGTGCCACCATTCTTGTCTGGGAGGTGACCGACTCGGACGTGGACGGTTAGACGGGGGACCTTGACCCCTGCCTCCCTCTTGACGGTTCTTGTTACTGCCAACCCCCTGGCTGCCCTGCCCTCTTCCTTGCGCCCTCCCTTCGGCCGCGACAACAACGTAGGTTCTCCCCTGCTCTACCCCACTGTCTCCTTCCTCAAGTCCCCACTCAATGTCTGAGTAGGGAACTTCCTTTGTACCACCTTCTTCCATTGTTAGGATTAGACTTTCCTTGGCCTTGACCCGGTCAGAGATGGTGTGTCCCTTCCACATTTTTCCTTTTGTCAGATCTTTGTGCCAAAACGTGGTAACGGGCGAAGCTTGTGCAGCGAAGGAAACAACCTCTCTACGAAGGACATCGTAAGTCATCCCTGGCTGTTGCCTTTTATCGAAGAAGTGCCCTTGCACATGCTCGGGCAGGGCGCGGTAGAAGAGTTGGACCAACTGTGCGTCAGTGACTCCATGTCTGGGCACAATGATCAGCTCATCCATGGCAGAGTTAAGGGCATGTACGCTCTTCCACTGACGCGTGTGGATCATTTGCAACTTGTCAGAGGCTTTAAGCCCTCGAGTGACTTCTGAGAATCGTTCCCTAAGAGACTTAAGAAACTCGGAGAGGGGAGTTATCCGGGAATACTGCACCATATCGTTCTCACAGCGTGTTGCGCGTGCAAGCGACCTTGCAAAGTTGGTCGCTTCCTCCCTCAGGGCCTGGAAGTCCACTAGGACATGATCTTTTGGTGCTACGCCCTGTAGGTATAGATAGGAGTTGACAGTTGCCTCCCATTTGTCAAAGTCCTCCCCCTTCTTCTCGTTGAAGGGCTCAGGGAAACGGACTTTGACTTTCTCACGGCGTGGGGCAGGCTCCTCTTCCTTGGAAGCCACTATCTTGGCGCCCTCTATGGCGCCTGCATAGAACCTCTCTGTCCTACTGATGGCAAGGTGGATCTGGTCCACCAAAAATTTCATCATGTCCTGCACAAAGTCTTTGAAGCCAACTCGGATGGCCTCTAAGGCAATATCATGGCTACGAAGGTGCCTCATTTGTTCCCTTTGTGCAGTCAATAGGGACTCTACACTGTGGGTCAGGGTGTCAAGTTTATTTCCTATCTCGGTCTCTTCCCCGATCTTCCCCATCCTTATCTCTGTCGCCTTCAACTCCCCATGTAGCTTCTCTTCTTCCTCCATACGCCTTAGTCTTTCTTGTGTCAGGTGCAATTTCCATTCCAATTGCTTTTCATGTTCCTTTGTCCGCGTACGCAAGGGGTTCCTCTCCTCCTCCAACTCTCTCCTGGCTGCTTCCCTCTCGGCCTCAGGTACCATCATCTCTACTTCTCTCAGTTCCCCCAACTTTATACGCGACGCCCACTCTTTTGCCATCTTCTCCACCTCTTCTTCCTTACTGGTACTTTCCTCTCCTCTTCTTCTTTGCAAGGCTTCTTCTTCCTCAACCTCTTCTTCTTCTACTTCCTCTTCTTCTACTTCGGCCTCTACTACTGCCATCTTCTCCTCCTGCTCCTTCTTCCACCTTTTGCAGTGCTTCCTCCATCTGCTTCTTCTTCGCCTCCTGCTACCATCTTTGCCTGCTTGATCAATTCCCTCTTCTCCATCTTCTCCTTCCTTTCTCTCAGAAGAGCCGCAACTCTCTCTTCTTGTTCCCTACTGTAGGGGGTGGTGCTAACCCCGGTCCTGGTGGTCATCATGGTGAAAGTGCACAATCAGGGGCGATTCCGCTCCTCACATAGACCTACCAATCTTGACTCTCTAAAGGACTTTAGAACAACTCACTATCTACAGCTTGCAGCTACTCTAAGGTCGTCACTACAGGACTCACTGGCTGATCAGGAGGCATTTAAGGAGATACCCCATAACTCCTCAAGAATTCTTTAACATCGCAGACAGGACGATGCGATCAGTCGAGTCCTTTCAAGACTTAGACAACGCACAGCCCACAACTTGGAGTTCGGGCTTACCGCGCCACACTGAGCAGCCAGCCAGTCATTACCGGTCCTTGGGGGTCTTGTCCTCGGGACGTGTCAGTCGTCAGACGCAGCCTTTAGCCTTACTAAGTCCCGTGTGGGTTTGGGCTCGCAGCTGTATGGCCACATCCACAGAGTCCTATCGACCTGGACAAAAGTGACAGGGAGATATGATTGACTCTGACAGACCTGACGTCAGGAAGTACCAAGGTGAGGGTGCACATCCACAGAGTAAGGGCTAGGCCAGGGCTTGGAGAGAGAATACCGCTCGTCTTCTTGCTCCAGCTTGGTCAACGCTCCGATCAACTGTCTTGGTCAATGCTCCGGTCAGCCCCGGTCACGCTGGTCAACGCCCTTGGTCAACCTCCGGTCAACACTGGTCAACCTCCCTGGTCAACCCTCTGACCTCCTGGCTATGGTGGTCAACCTTCTCCTTCGTCGCCCTCTTCTTCTTCCTTCACCTTGGCTATGGCTGCTTCACCTCCCTCTTTATCATCTTCCTTCTTCTTTCTCTTTGCGTCACTTGTTCTTCCTCTCTCGCCAGCCGTCTCCTTCTCCGCGCTCGGCAGGTATGGCTGTCGTCCGCTGTGTCCTCCTTTTCTCTCTCTCTCTCTCTCTCTCTCTCTCTCTCTCTCTCTCTCTCTCTCTCTC
>BFEA01000452.1:1246194-1263238 GCA_003427395.1 Chara braunii
CCCCCTCAGCACCCCCCCGGAAGGCGACGTACGGAGGGCCCAAAGTCTGTACGTACGGGCCGTACGGGCACCGGGGGGGCCGTATGTACGGACGTACGACCGTGCGGACGGGCCGTATTCGTACGGACGTACGACCGTACAGACGGGCCGTATTCGTACGGGCTTATTCATTGGAAAAAATGAATTTTGGTCCCGTTTTCCGGCGTTGGGTGAGAATTTTCCACGAAAACACCACCACCTGCGTGCAAGTCAATGGTTCGGTGGCACCGCCTTTTGAACTCCAGCGGTTAGTGAGACAAGGGGACCCCATTGCCCCCTGCCTCTTCTTGGTCATAATGGAAGCACTGTCGGCTAACCTGAGACACAACAAAGATCTTACACGGATCAGGATTACCGATATCCCAGAGGAGGCAATACCTATCTGCTCTCTTTTTGCTGACGACCTCACTATAATGGTGGAGGCAACAGACTCCAATATGGAAGAAATCCAGAATCTTATGAGCCGTTTCTGCAAAATGTCATACATGACCGTCAACTGGGGACAAAAGACTATAGGATGGTGGTTACACCACCAGGGGGGAAGGCCGCCCGAAAACCCGCGAGTCACCTGGCTCCCCCCAGAAGAACCTCTTAGGATTCTTGGGGCCCTAGTTAGAGCTAAGGGTGAACCAATGAACAATGATGAGTGGCCGACACGACCGGCACAGGCCAAGCTACAAAGTTGGAACAACAAACACACCTCCATCTTTGGGCGGGCTCTGGTAATTAACAATGTAGTGCTCGCTACACTCTGGTATAAAGCCATTCTATGGCCCATGAGCAATGGAGGGCTCAAAACATTGAAGCAACAGTTGGCAGCCTTTCTTTGGAGGGGGGACAGTAACAACCCCCACGCCATTAGCCTAGTAGCATGGGAATCGGTGATTCATCCCAAGGTCAGCGGAGGGTTGGGGATTGTGGACCCGGCCACACAATTCTAGGCCCTCATCTTTCAATGGCTCCAACACATTATCTTCTCATCAAACTCTCCATGGGTTCCCTTAGCCCTAGCACAAATTGCAGCCCTGGCCCCAGAAGTTTTGCCTCAAATTGACCCTCTGGTATGACTCGAAGGCAGATATTGGAAGTTACATAGGAAATATCGGAATGGGGATCCCACAGATAAACAATGGTTGCGCCTCCTGCGTACATGGAGGAAGCTTCCCCCCCCTGACCGACAGACCCCAGACAGATGGGAAGAGATCTTCAAACAACCCTTGTTTGGAAATCGACTGATTACGGACTCACTGGGCCGCGTGAGGTGTAGTTCGGATTCCCCATGGAAGGGTTGGGTGAAACACGGGGTCCGGAGGGTAGGGGATCTTTGGGACATGGAGGAAAGACGTTGGAAAAACACAGAACGAATGCGTACATGGTTGCAGTACTGTCACTTCATAGAACCAGCCCTGGAAAAAACTCATCGAAAGCTTCTCCCTTCATTGGCACATCACCCTCCAAAAAGGTCCTTGCCTAAAAGAAGGGGACTGGGTAGGACTGACCAAACATGATAAGCAAGTGGGGCGCGTCCACCTCGTCCATCCAACACAAGCATTGATCAAAGTCTTCTCTATCCAGGAGGATGATAGCTTACAGTGGGACCAACAACCCTTTATATGGACAGAGAAAAAGAATGTATATCGCATCCCAAGAGACGAATACCTTATGATAGCCCTGGATCTGCCAAAGGGTCAAGTGTTTGCCATTGACGACGTGATTCAATTCCGAGTGGGAGGGAAAGATTTCAGAATCCACACCACGCATAAAACAAGGCCCTGGTGTTTCAAATGCCAGGCATATGGTAATCTCCCAACAGAATAAGACTGTCCTCACCACCCAGCTAAAAAAATCAAATCCACGAGACGCCTGTTGCGGGACCCATTCAAGGATACCTGGTGGAGAACCGTGGATGCAGGGCATGAAGGCTGGGTCTACGTGGACGAACCAAGCGAGGGGGGAGGAGTCAGGGGGTGGAAATGGGAAAAAGGGGATCCCGTGGATTGGAACTCCAAGCCGCCAAATCAATGGACCCCCCCCTACAACAGTGGAAGCGCAGATGGACAGGCCGGTGAATCCCCCACCAGCCAAGGAAACAACTAAGGATGACATCGCGGCAGTCCATGGACAACAGGTTAGCGAAAAACCTGTAGATTCCCCCCCGCAGCTGGAGCCCCGTCCACAAGATTTTATTAGCCCGACAGAAGTGGGAGAGGTATGGCAATCCCTGATGCAAAAAAGAACAGTGCACGCCAGCAAGCCACGGAAAACACAACAGAACACCTTTGGAAAACCGGGCAACAGATTCCGGGCCCTAACCGACCCATCGGCAAATATCCCGGACGTGGGGGGAGAGCAAACGCCAGACCATGAGAGACAGCTGGCCCGTGCAAACGAAGAGGGGGAGGCACAAGAAAGGACGATAGTGCCCACAAGAGAAAATGGACCTGCAACGGTCAAAGGAGGAGAAGAAGAGAATAAAACAAGAGAGAATAATGGGAAAGAAAGAGGGGACGGGGGAAATAAGGGAGACGCTGAGACACACGAACAAAAGGAAAGAAGCCCGAGTCCGCACGTCTCGGAGGAGACAGTGCCTCGAACCCCCCCACCCCAAACAAACACAAAAGAACCTCTCCAAGTCAACGACCCCTTCTATCAGGCTTTTGGACCCCAACCCATGGAATGGGAAGCACCAACAGGGCTGGTAGATGAGGAAATGACAGACAGCACGCCGAGAGCCTGGGGGACACAAAGCGAAGACGATGTCGAGACTAAACTGAGAGACCTTGCCGAATAGCTAATCGGCCAACTTCAGGCTCTGTACACAGGCCAACCAGACGATTATTGGAACAACGTCTATGTCCAACTTTTCTCCTTACTAGACGAGAGTCCTAGCCTGAAACATGCCTTGGGGCAAGGTCCCGCTCCGAACTTGGACTTGAAACAAGTGCTTCACAGAGTCTGGAGTATTGTGCACCAAAAATTCCAGCCCCCGACAGAGGCAGCTCCCCCTCACCCTTCTGATCACACACAGTCAGACGGACTCCCGGCGCAGTCTAACCAAGAAGACGGCGTGGTCCAAAAAGCAGAGGATGAATCAGGGACCTCAAAGCGAGCCAAGATGCGCCACTTAATTGAAAGAGGGTTATACCACAAAAGCCTGCCGGAGAATGATAGAGTACTGGTCCTTCCGATTCGGAAAAAGACTGGGAGATGGGAGTTGGGCCTGTTAGCATCCGACTCGGACGACCCATATGCCCCCACCTATGGCGGCGTCACACTACACGGCTGGCACATGCAGAAAAAATGAGTGCTGCGAACCCACGACATTACGGATTTCATTGCCAATCAATATGAACCAGGAGCAACAACAACCATCAGTGTGACATCAGAGAACTTGAGCATGGCATATAAGGACCTCTATGTGAGGTTCGAAGACAACAAGGAAGCTGGACTCCAATGACATACACATAACATGCTCCTAGATACCCAACAACTTAAGATAAAACCCAACAAAGTCTGGTCAGCAAATGATCTCCTCACATACATTTGCGCAATGATGAGGAAAAATATCCTCAACAAAGCAGTAAACTGGGAGATACAGGAATGGACCCCCTTGCACAATAAATAACAAAAATTCCACCCAGACGGGACGCATAATTCACGATAACTAACGATGGATTGGGTGGAAGTGGTGTATGGTAGAAATCGAAAGTGAACACATATCCTTCGACAAGCGGACCTGGATTTAAGATCAATTAACGTGAATGGCCTGGCATCACGAAACTCGGAGAAAATCGACGCACTATGGGACTTAATGCGGGGGGTGGGGAGTCGTACATGGCTAGACATGATCTGCATCCAGGAAACCCACTTAATGAATACACCGGAACACCACAGGGCTCACAGGCAGGCCTGGCCTTATCAAAGCTATCAAGCTTTCGCCCCCAGGCCGGGGAGCGCAAGGGTGGCAATCTGGATCCCGCCCGAATCACGCCTGGAGGTGCTTAACTGGGAGAAAGATGAGGAGGAAGGAAGATGGGTCAAGGTGTTGGGCATGCTAGAACTAGAGATTGTGTGCATTGTATCCTTGTATGCCCCTAACAAATCCAGTGAGAGAAGGATTTTTTTTGAGAAAATCGAAAAAATCCCGAACCCCGGAATCACGGCGATCTTGGCGGGCGATTTTAATGCAGCGCCAGACAGATGGCTCGATCGCTGGAAGGTAACTCCGGCCACAACACGCAATGCAGAAGAGGACGAGTAAATGTTGAAAGGCTTGTATACCTCGCTTACACTTTTTGATACTTTCAGGCGTACTTCCCCGACTGAAAGAGCTTTTACCTGCTTTCGAAACAATGACCCGAGTAGACTTTCCGAATCCCAAATTGATCTCATCCTGGCATCGGAAGACCTGGGTGGAGGGCTTACTACTACAGCCATATTACCAACCAGCCCGCACCCCGGCCTGGACCACAGGATGTGCATGGCCGTCTGGACCTTCCGGAAAAAAACAGACCAAGGAACTAGCTACTACAAACTTAACACCTCGCTTCTAAAGTCCCAAGCATTCCTCACATACCTTCAACAAGCATGGGACTATTGGAAAATCCAGCGTCCCCACCACGACTCACCAATTGACTGGTTTAACAATGGACTTTTTTTCCTCGCTCGGAAAAGTAATGAATACTCAAAACTTTTGGCGGTTAAGAGACATCAGCAGGAGATCACACTAATGCACAACTTGGCAGATGCAGAAGAAAAACAAATATCGCAAGGGCAGGAACAACTATCCCCCGAATCTCAGAACCAGATACTAAACCTAAAAAACTGACTCTTGCAATATGCACGGTATCGATGGCAAGGAGCCCAAACAAGGGCAAGACTATCCAAATTTCCCACAGAAGGCCTGATGAACTCGAAGTTTTTCGGCTTAGCCAGGGCATGCCTCAAAAGAACCACGATTGAAACACTCTACGAACCCCACGCCAGAGAGGCGGACCCGGCCGTGACCATGGCGAGGTGTACCAAAATTACATACGATTTTTACAAAGATCTCTTCTCCTCGCACATAGATAGACCAGAATCGCCACAACACGACCGCCTGCTAACAGAATTTCTCCAACCTCTCACCAAAACCCTGACCGATGAACAACGGGAATCCCTGGAAACCCCACTCTCCAAACAAGAAATATGGACTGCCCTTCTCCAAATGAAAGAAGAAAAAACACCTGGAATTGACGGTTTTCCTAAAGAGTTCTTGGAATCCACATGGGGCTTCCTGAGCCAAGACATCATGGACTTCTACAATGAAGTATGGCTCACAGGAAGAATGGGGGAAAAGGTAGGGCAAGGTGTACTAACCCTCCTATACAAGAAGGGGGATAAAATAAACATTAGGAACTACCGCCCGATCACCCTGCTCACAGTGGTCTATAAGATGCTATCTAAAGCCTTGGCTAACCGAATGATCCCAGTCATGGAAGAAGTTATCCACCCTTCACAAACAGGCTTCATGGAAAATAGGAACATACAAGAGAACATCTTGTTAATCCATGAAGTGCTTCAATTAACAAAACACTCCCGGAAGAACGCAGCCCTGGTTTTCATAGACTTCGAAAAAGCCTATGACGACGTGGACTGACTGTTATTGGACAGATGCCTAGAAAAAATGAATTTCGGACCGGATTTCAGACGCTGGATACAAATTTTGCACAATAGCGCAACAACTTGTGTTCAGGTCAACGGAAGCTTGACACCTCCTCTACACCTGGAACGGTCGGTTCGCCAAGGGGACCCAATTGCCCCCTTTCTGTTTCTGGTTATTATGGAGGCACTAGCGACCAACCTCCGAGCAAATAAGAACATCACCAGAATCCAAGTCACACACATCCCGGAGGATGCGATTTGTTCCTTTTTTGCAGATGACCTCACAATACTGGCAGAAGCCACACACAGCGACATGGAGGAAATCCAATCGATGATGAATAAGTTTGCTAAGGTCTCCGATATGACTGTCAACTGGGGGAGCAAAACACAAGGATGGTGGACTCATTATCAAGGGGGGCGCCCTCCGAAATCCCCACGCATTGCATGGAGGCCACCAGATAAGCCAATAAGAATTCTGGGGGTAACGATGACCACAGAAGGGTGCCCACCTGCAAATGATGACTGGATCAACACCCCGACTCTACAAAAACTTAACAATTGGAAAAACACGCATACATCTTTGTTCGGTCGCGCTTTGGTGCTCAGCAATGTAATCTTCGCCTCCTTATGGTACAAATCACTGCTATGGCCTCTGACTAAAGCAGCCCTGAGGAGTCTGAAAAGAAAAGTGACGGCCTTCCTGTGGAGGGGGGATGGTGAGCTAAATAACGTAATAAGCCGAGTAGCGTGGGATTCAATAATCCAACCAAAAACAAGGGGAGGCCTGGGAATAATCGACCCAGCCACTCAAGTTCAGGCTTTACGATTGAAATGGATTAAAAAGCTCATCTTTTCCCCCCAAAGCCCATGGTGCGCGCTCGCCCTAGAACACCTGGCCCGATTAGCCCCGACAGCCTCCCTAACAGCCCACCCCCTGACATGGTTGGAAGACCGCTTTTGTTCGATCCCACGCAAGCTTCCCCATGGGAGGGAGGGGCAGGACGGTGGCCAGACATTAGACACCTTATGGCCGTCCCTGCTAGGAACGTGGCGCAAATTGCCCCTCCTGGACAAAATTCACCCCGACCGGTGGGAAGAAGTCTATCACCAGCCCCTGTTCGGAAACCGATGGGTAACAGATTCGGCAGGCAGGGTCTTGACGAACTCGTCCACACCTTGGCGCAGCTGGGTCAAAAGGGGGATACTCCGGGTGGGAGACCTATGGGATAAATATAAGCAGGACTAAAAAACTAGAGATCAATTGAAGAGGAGCCTGCGGTACTGCCACCATATAGAATAACACCTGGACTACCTTATTGACATTATTCCACTGACATGGTTCTAAATTCTGAAACATGGACCTACCCTAAAAGAAGGGGATTGGGTGGCAGGACCAGAGACCCCACCACGGGTGGGTCAGATCCACATGGTCGCCCCCCATACTGTCCTGGTCGAGCACTTTACCATCATCAAATCGAGTATCCTCCAAGGAAGTGGATCCCCCTTTGAATGGAAGGATAAGCCATCAGTACACCGAGTAAGGGTGATAGAAGAAAAGGGACAAAAATGTGTTTTTCAACCTTCCACACCAATTCAGGATCTGGCCCTAGATCCGATTGAGTTGATATGGAAGCTCCCCCAAAAACAGGGCCCTCCAGGTCACATCAGCCTACACCAGATGACGGTAAAATCAGCTTACAAAATACTGAGACCTAAAAAGTTTTAGAGGAACACAATCAATGATCGCTGGCCCAAACACTTGAACGTGGACCGGTCGCTTTTGACCCCTATCCGCTGGTTCAAGGAACAAAAAACCAAACCAATGAAGATAACCTCCCTGCAGTGGCAAATTGCCCACCACTGCCTACCAACCAATGACTGGTTAGTCGATCGTACTAATTTGGAACAACGAGGCCTGCTGTTCCCCATGGTGTCAAAGGTGCTTGAGCCTTTTCCCCTGCCACAAAAAAGCGGAAACGATTGAACATATCTTCATGCAATGCCCCATCGCCCAATTCACATGGTGATGGTGGGATTGGGTATGGAGGAAGATGGAAGAAGAGACTCCCTGGCCATCCTAGCGGGCCACTGGCCACAACTAGCGATGGCCATGCCCTTCGTAGAGAATATGTACAGACTAGGAAGGAGAGCGGTATTATGGGCCTTATGGTGGCAAAGATGCACCCTGGCCATAGAAAAAGTGAGAGCAGATGGGCCATAAATCACAGAATAAATACACCAACAGGTACAAGCGGAACTCACACAAAGGTGGTTGGACACTAAAGCGCAACTTGACCTGTTTTTGCAAATGGAAGACGCCAGGAGACGAATTGCAACATTTTGCTCGGAATGGGTGAGAGGGGACAGGGAGGGATGGATAGCAAAAGTAGAATGGAGTGGACACAAAGGAGACAGTGGAGAAGAACAAAAAGATTTAGAAGATATGAGGGACTACCAACTCATTTTCAAGGACTGGACAAACATAGAACCTACCGCCCTCCCTCATACTTCCCGGACCCATTTCCCCCCCCTGCCCTTTCCCTAGTAGAGAGATCCTCTCCTGATTACGATATCACCACTTCTTTTTCAGCATATCTTTTAAGGCGTCACCTATGCATCACTTAGGGCCCGACCATCCATACACGAAGACAAGTTTGGGAGGATCTACCGGTGCCCCCCCTGTTAGACCGCCCTCCGGAGCATAAGAGGAGGATGGCTGCATGGGTCAGCAGTCCAGAAGTAGACGGGAGCTAGGGAGTAGTGAGAGTATCTGGCACCCAAACAGGGTGAAGAGGTTACCCCGCCTTCTGCTCTGCACTTGTTCTGCATTTGTTACAACCTGTATTACCAGCCTTTTCCAGCCTTTTTCAGTTTCCTCAGAGGCCTTGCTCAGTCAATCCCCTGGTCTTCAGGGTAATCAATGCTGGCAAGGGTCCTCCGCAGTCTCTGATCCAAATCTTGTATATGGGACGCTGGACCCGCTTTCCAGCAGGTGATGCTCCCCACCAATAGATGGAGCCTCTCCCCGCATGGTAGTGGTGGCTGCTCCTATCACCACCATTATCACCAGGGGTGTGTTTGTTGGGAAAAAAAAAAAAAAAAAAAAAAAAAAGTACTTGATGAGGGAAGAGGATGGAGGGCATACCGACCAACGACCCCCATCGAGGATCTCCCTTTCGACCCTGAGGAATGGAGATGGTCTCAGGAAGCTAAGATCCGTAGAGGGAAGGCAAAGACATTAACATTAGTCAATCTAAAATCGAAATCGGTTTATCGAATGCTCCGGCCCAAACGTAGACTGCGAGAGTTAGTGGAAGACAGATGGTACCGCCACCTCAATATAGAGCGAAGGTTGCTCAAACCCATTAGATGGTTCGCTCACTATGGAAAGAGACAGGCCAAAATCTTTGCCCTGCAGTGACAAATAGAACATCGATGCCTGCCTACCAATAATTGGCTAATAGAGCACACACGCCTAGAACAGCAGGGACGAACATTGCCGTGGTGCCATAGATGTCTCCAGTGCTACCCCGGGTGGAAGCGCGCCGAGACAATAGAACACATCTTCCTCCAATGCCCGACGACGGTATTACTGTGGAGAAGTTGGGATAGGATTTGGCGGCACATTGTCCCGGCAGCGTTGTGGCCTTGGGACTGGAGGGCCATACTCTTGGGGTATTACCCCCAGAGCGAAGGGAACACATTTGAGGAAAATATGTTTCACCTAGGAAGACGCGCTGTCCTGTGGGTCATATGGTGGAGGAGGTGCATCCTAGACATGGAAGGAGCAAGGGTGGAGGATGGAGAGGTCACGGAACACCTACGGCTATTAGTACAGCACGAACTCACGGCCCAGTGGAAGGCGACAAAAGATAAACTCAACCAAACGCATACCCGGGGAGATATTCACCGAATTATCTCCCGCTTTGGCAAGGACTGGTTGGGAGGGGAAAGGGGGGGATGGGTGGCGGAGGTAAGGTGGGCCAGGGATCGGCAATTGGAGAGAGACCTGCACGAGGAGCACCCAGTTGAGCTTGAAAGAGATTATCGTTTGGTTTTCCACGATTGGACTAAGGTAGATCAGGGAGAACCCGTTACGACCCGCCCAGGAGTTTGCAGACCCTTTCCCCCCCCACCCATTGTCCTTGGAGGAAGTGCCACCTGAGTCATGTGCTTGAGCAGCCTTGTTCAGTTGAAGTTGTTTTTTGTTTGGTATTGTTTAGACTATTTCAGGCTTATCTCAGCCTCTCCAGATTTTTCATATTCATGCTTCTGCAAGATTTCTCAGTCTTTGCCAGTCCTTCCGGTTCTTCTTACTTCTCATTTGCTGCCCATTCCACTTCTCATTCTACTTCTCACTCTACTTCTCATTTTGCACCACGAGGACAGTAGATGGTAGGGCTGGGTTTCGGAGGGAGTCTCCACCGGTGGCCCCCCCCCACATCCGACCACACCCCAGGGTAGCCAGGGATGTTATAATCCGGACATGGGACGCCGGACCCAGTTTCCAGCACTGTGGTGTCAGACCCAATGCTGAAGAAGAGGAAGATGTATCTAAGGGACGCTGGACCTGGTTTCCAGCAGGTGAGGCTCCCCACCAATAGATGGAGCGGCCCACCAGACAAAGCCTCAATCCCGGTGGTTCTCTTACCACCACTGGGATAGAGGTTTTGCACATGCCTTTAACAAAAAAGAAAAAAACAAGGTTGGGCTTAAAGAAAAAATCTGCCAAAAAAAGAAAGGGCATATTTTTTAAAACCGGTTTCCCGGTTCAACCCCCCGGGGCTGGTCCGGCACCGGGTGGACCGGGGAAAGTGAACCGGCCCAGCCTTGGTTGTGTCGTTATTGGACATGGAATTTTGTATCATGCGTTTGTGATATCTCACTAGTGGTCAGCAAGAACAGAACGCCATAAAATCAGACCTGGAGTGCATCAACCAGTCAAAGACTCCCGAGTCGACACTGGGCAAAGCTGATCACGGCGTGGAGAGAATCATTCCACAAGAGGAGGAGAGGACCTTGGACAAACGAGGAAGTTGTTAGGCAGCCCTGTCAGGGAGAAAGTAGAACATCTATGGGATGACCAGAATAAGAAGTGGGCTAGCTCAGTTGGTTGAGCATGAAAGTGGCACTCAGGAGGTTGTGGGTTCCATACCCAACATCACCCTTTCGATCCCCGTGACCTCCTGGGGGTATGCTTCGGGTTCACCACCAGAGATTGTTGGTTTGGGCCTCCTGGCTGGTTGCATAACATAATTGGTTATTTTTAGCCCGCGCCGGGTGTTCGGAGCCTGGGTGCTGCTCCCCGCACAGAGCAGAGATAGGCAGGCGTACACCCATAGGACAGCTTAGCACGGGATAGTGAATTTAAGCTTCCGTTTTTATAGGTGTCCTTGACCCTAAACTCTGTAGTTGCAATTTGAAACATTGAGCTGGGTTCCTTGCTGGTTGGGTTGCCATGCACCTTGCAAGTCCAGGAGGTGGGTAGACCAGTACAAGTACACAGCCCAAGGTAAGTAGTGTGAGATGGAAAATATCGAGAGAAAATAGGATGGTAAATGCAGCTGTCCCCCATATGAGGAGAAGGCAGCATGCATTGAAAAAAAAAAAAAAAAAAAAAAAAAAGTGGAAAAGGGAAGGGGAACTCAGACCGTGTGGGGGCGTCCTAATCTGCAGAGAAACCTGGAAGAATTAATCGAGAGCATACCCATAGTATCCTGGAGGTCACAACTCAAAAAGAGTTCATTCTGGAAAAAAGGGGACACAGGAACGCCCTCAGTAGCCCATAGATACGTTTAACAGTTAAGGGAAGGCCAGAATGTAGCAAACTTTGACATACATGAATTAGAAACCACAGGCCAAATCCATAGTAGAAGTGGGAAGGGAAACACTGGTAAGGTTAGAAAACTTAAAATTCAATACACAAAACCTCAGAAAAGTCAGAGAACTGAAAAATGACAGAGAGCAGGCAAGGCGCACGAGACAAGCAGAAGAGGGGGCTACTTGGCTATTCAGACCTGTGTGACTCACCAGGAGCGAACAGTCCGTCCAGCCAAGCAGAAATCCATTCCGACAGACCCCTGGCCATCCCAACAGGTCATTCTGGCGGCTGTTAGAGGGCATAAAGGCCCCTACAAATCGGGGGCCGGGAGAGGGGGGGTGTGCAGGTCCCTCCCCCTACCAACCTATCTCTTTTTTTTTTTTTTTTTTTTTTTGGGGGGGGGGGGGGGGGGGGGGGGGGGGGGGGGGGGGGGAAGAGGGGGGGACAACACTCCAATCTATTCATAGGGAGCAGCACGTGCTGGGAACCAGGCCCAGCGTCCCATATGAAAATTATACAGAACAGTTTGAGATGCCGGGGCCATTACCCGACTTCGGCTGAGTATAACCGAAATTTCATAAGTTTTCACAAAACCACAGGAAACAACCGAATACCAAGACTCCGAAGTAATGCTCAATAGACCAAACCGAAACCTACCAAGGCTGTCATGTTCTCAACACCAGGCCTTAGCAGGCCTCACACCCCAATCATGTTGAGTTACAGTGCAGCATGACCCGCCCCAGCTCCGACAACCCCCAGTTGGCCGGTGGAATGCCCTGCCAAAACGATTTCCCAGATCTCTCTGCCAGGCCTCAGGCTCCTGCGAACACAGGTTACAGGGCAACACCCAGAACCGCCCAGCGTCGTTGTGGCATCGGCCAACCCTAGGCCACTGAATCTCACAGCATCACCATGGCCATGAATGAACTGCAAACCACAACCAGAATCCTGGTTTCCATTCCCGCGATGTCGGGAGTATTTTGGAAACAACTCGGGAGAACAGGAATACTCGTGAGAAATCAGCTGAGACCATTCACAAAAAACATAGGAAACATACCGACAGCTAAGCGACCCAAGTGTTGCTCAACAGACCAAGCCGAGACCTGCCAAAGCCATTCATATCATCAAAACCAGGCCCTGACAGGTCTCACGCCCCCAATATGCTACGTTACAGGGAAGCTTAACCCGGACCAGCTCCAGCCAGCGTCGTCCTGGTAACGGCTCTCGTTTGGCCTCTGGAATGGCCCCTCAAAGCAATTCCCCAGATCTCTCTACCAGGCCTCATGCTCCCAGCAACAGCAGGTGATAGGGCAACTCCCAGCACCGGCCAGCATTGTTCTGGCATCGGCCATCCATAGGTCCCTGATCATAACAGTGTCGGTGCAACATCGGCTAAGCTTCTAGATACCCCCTGGAATCCTGGCTTCCATCTCTCCTGCGAAGATGTAAACTGGTCTTGATTAACACACCAGGACTACCCATCAATCCCCTTATCCTCACTTCGGCACGACTTAATGCAGCCGAGCCACCATCTTCATTGCTGCTGTGCCCTATTTCCATCCTACCAGCAAGACGCCTGGATCCATCCATCTGCTTACCCCACTTAGCCTGGGCTAAGGGGGGCAATCTCCCCTTCCAGCTCAACAAAAGGCCCAAAGGGCATTCACCCCTACATATGTGACCCCAACAGGGAGGGGTAAGCTGGAGTTAAACACCCTCCACAACCTAAGTCCCTGGTGTGCTTATCCACGACCAGCGCAAAGAACAGGATTTGGGGAATGAACAGTCAAGTACTTAGAGATATGTAAAACCAGGATTTAAAATACAGATTTACAAACCCGATCAAGCATGCGCTCATTCGATACAGTGGAATAAGTCGCCTTGCCCCCCTTTTTAGTAATAATTTAATAAACGATGGCCCCGGTATCTCAAATGATCTCAAATGTTCTCAACGATCTGTACAATTCGATATGGAACGCGGGGGCCGGTTACCAGCACGTGCTGCTCCCCGCGAATAGATTGGAGCACTTGTTTTCAAAAAAAAAAAAAAAAAAAAGTAATAAAGTTATAAACTAACATATTTAGAGCAGGAGTGAAACGGTGGGGAAGGGCATACTGACATTACTATACAAAAAAGGGGACAAAATGAATATAAAAAATTACAGACCCATCACGCTTTTGACCGTGGTTTACAAAATGCTTTCGAAAGCACTTGCAAATCACATGGCGGCCGTCTTGGAAAATATCATACACCCGGCCCAAACAGGGTTCATGGCCAGCAGGAATATACAGGAACATATCCTGTTGGTTAACGACATGGTCCAACTAGCTCAAAGGAATCAGGTAAATGCAGCGATCATATTTATTGACTTTGAGAAGGCCTACGACCACGTCGATTGGAACTTTCTAGACAAATGTTTAGAAAAAATGAATTTTGGCCCCTTCTTCCGGCGTTGGGTGAAAATTCTCCATGGAAACGCCACCACCTGCGTGCAAGTCAACGGTTCGGTGGCACCCCCATTCCAACTCCAGTGGTTAGTAAGGCGAGGGGATCCCATTGCCCCCTATCTCTTCTTGGCTATAATGGAGGCGTTGTCGGCCAACCTGAGGCACAATAAAGACCTTACAAGGATCAGGATTACCAACATCCCCGAAGAGGCAGTACCTATTTCTTCCCTTTTCGCAGATGACCTTACTATACTGGTGGAGGCAACAGACTCCAATATGGAAGAAATCCAGAATCTTATGAGTCGCTTCTGCAAAATGTCGGATATGACCGTCAATTGGGGTAAAAAAAACATAGGATGGTGGTTACACCACCAGGGGGGAAGGCCACCCGAAAACGCGCGAGTCACTTGGCTTCCCCCAAAAGAGCCGCTCAGGATTTTTGGGGCCCTAGTGACGGCTAAGGGGGTACCAGCGAACAATGATGAATGGTTGACACGACCGGCACAGGCCAAGCTACAAAGTTGGAACAACAAACACACTTTCATCTTTGGGTGGGCTCTGGTGATTAACAATGTGGTACTCGCTACACTCTGGTATAAGGCCATCCTATGACCCATAAGCAATGGAGGACTCAAAACACTGAAGCAACAACTGGCGGCCTTTTTGTGGAGAGGGGATAGTAACAACCCCCACGCCATCAGCCATGTAGCAAGGGAATCGGTGATTCAGCCTAAGATCAGAGGAGGCTTGGGGATTGTGGCCCCGGCCACACAATTCCAGGCCCTCACGTCTCGTTGGCTCCAACACATTATCTTCTCATCCAACTCCCCATGGGTCCCCTTAGCCTTAGCACAGATTGCAGCCCTGACCCCAGAAGCGTCGCCCCAAATTGATCCCCTGGTATGACTCGAAGATAGGTATTGGAAGTTACCTAGGAAGTACCAGAATGAGGATCCCACAGATAAACAATGGTTGCGCCTCCTGCGTACATGGAGGAAGCTCCCCCCCCCCGATCGACGAACACCAGACAGATGGGAGGAGATCTTCCGGCAACCCTTGTTCGGAAATCGACTGATTACGGACTCACTGGGCCGGGTGAGGTGTAGTTCGGATGCCCCATGGAAGGGTTGGGTGAAACACGGGGTCCGAAGGGTAGGGGATATTTGGGACACAGAGGAAAGGCGCTGGAAAAACACAAAAAGAATGCGTACATGGTTGCGGTACTGTCACTTCACAGAATCAGCCCTGGAAGAACTCATGGAAAGTTTTCCCCTTCATTGGTACACCACCCTCCAAAAAGGCCCTTGCATAAAAGAGGGAGACTGGGTAGGGTTCCCCAAACAGGATAAGCAGGTGGGGCGCGTGCACCTCGTCCATCCAACACAAGTACTGATTGAAACCTTCTCTATCCAGGAGGATGGCAACTTACAATGGAACCAACAACCCTTTATATGGACATAGAAGAAGGATATATATCGTATCAGAGTACTTGATGTGGGAAAGGGATGGAGTATACCAACCAATGACCCCCATTGAATATCTCCCTTTCGACCCTGAGGAATGGAGATGGTCTCAGGACGCGAGGGTTCGTAGGTGGACGACAAAGACATTAACATTGGTCAATCTGAAATCTAAATCGGTTTAACGAATGCTCCGGCCCAAACGTAGACTGCGAGAGGTAGTGGAAGACAGATGGTACCGCCACCTCAATATTGAGCGAAGACTGCTCAAACCCATTAGATGGTTCGCTCACTATGGAAAGAGACCGGGCAAAATCTCTGCCCTGCAGTGGCAAATAGAACATCGATGTCTGCCTACCAGTGACTGGCTAATAGAGCACACACGCCTAGAACAACAGGGACGAACATTACCATGGTGCCACAGATGTCTTCAGTGCTACCCTGGCCGGAAGCGCGCTGAGACGATGGAGCACATCTTCCTCCAGTGCCCGATGACGGTGTTACTATGGAGAAGCTGGGATAGGATTTGGCGACACATTGTCCCGGCAGCGTTATGGCCTTGGGACTGGAGGGCCATACGTCTGGGGTACCACCCCCAGAGCCAAGGGAGCACATTTGAGGAAAATATGTTTCACCTAGGAAGACGCACTGTCCGATGGGTTATATGGTGGCAGAGATGCACCCTAGAAGTGGAAGGAGCAAGGGTGGAAGACGGAGAGGTTATGGAACATCTACGGCTATAAAGACAGTACGAACTCACGGCCCAGTGGAGGACGACAAAAGCCAAACTTGACCGGATGCACACCCGGGGAGATGTTCATCGAATCATTTCCCGCTTTGGAAAGGACTGGTTGGGAGGAGAAAGGGGGGGATGGGTGGCGGAGGTAAGGTGGGCCGGGGATCGGCAATTGGGGAGAGACCTGCAAGAGGAACACCCGGTAGAGATTGAAAGGGACTATCGGTTGGTTTTTCATGATTGGACTAAGGTAGATCAGGGAGACCAGTTATGGCCCGCCCAGGATTTTGGAGACCCCTTCCCCCCCCACCCCTGGTCCTTGGAGGAAATGCCACCTGAGTCATGAGCACTCTCTTCTCATTTCACTTCTCAACTTCTTCACATCTACTCCTCATTCTACGGGATTATAATTTGGATTTGGTGGATTTTGGCGGTAAGGAGAAAGGTGTATCCCAAGGTGTATCTAAGGCCCACCAATATCCAATCTTATCTCAGCTTCTTCAGACTATTCATATTCATGGTTTTTTCATGGCAGTTAAATTCAGTTTACACCACGAGGAGAGTAGATTGTGGGTAGGGGCTGGGTTACGGCTGGGATACGGAGGGAGTCTCCACTGGTGCCCCCCGGTGGCCCCTCCCAACACCAGACCAGACCTAAGGATAGGATGGGAAGTGAAAGTTCAGATATGGGACGCTGGACCCGGTTTCCAGCACAGTGGTGTCAGGCTTAATGATGTAAAAAAAAAAGAGGATGTATTCAAGGGATGCTGGACCCGGTTTTCAGCAAGTGATGCTCCCCACCAATAGATGGAGCGGCCCACCAGACAAAGCCTCAATCTCGGTGGTTCTCTTACCACCACTGGGATAGAGGCTTTGCACAAGCCTTTAAAAAAAAAA
>BFEA01000452.1:1275931-1288245 GCA_003427395.1 Chara braunii
CTTCGCCCCGAGACTATCGCGGGTCCACCCCACGTCATCACTCCGCCCGTCCTTGGGCTCGTCGAGCCTGTTCGGCGCCGCGGACTCTCACGCATAGCTYGTGCAGCGTTGCAGCCGAGATCAAAGAGAGAGAGAGGAGAGGGTTGCGCAAATTTATAGCGCGGGAGGTGGCGGGTTGTCAGCCCGAGGTGCGGGCAGCGCAGGTTGTAGATGAGCAGGACAGGAGGAAGGTGGGGAGTTAGAGGGTTCGACCCGCGGGATGGCATGGTCCCACGTGATTGGGGTGTCCGTTCAAGTGGCGCGCGATTTTGCCGCTCTCCACATTGATCCAAGCATCCCAACTACGCGGCCAATCACTTCGCGGGGTAAGGATCGAGCTGGGCGGAGGGGAAGACGAAGAGTCCGGCATGGGGAAAATGAGTGCAGCAAGGAGGGAAGATGGCGCGAGGATGCAAAGCAAGAAACGGGGATGCGAGACGCGTGAGGAAATCGGAGCTGGGGCGCGCGCGCGCAAAAATTCAAAAGTCCCAACCACACCCATTTCTTGGTTTTCATACCGCGGCCGCTATTCGCCCGCGGAAGTTATTAACCAAACAAAATGAAAAAGCCGTTTCAAAAAGAAAACAAAAGAAAAAAGAAAGAAAACCCCTGTTTATCTGCGTCAGTACTTCGGGGCTTCCGCGGGATTTTTCCTGAGGGATACGGCAAGCCGCGCGGTACGGATCTGAGCTTATCACAAGCGCACCCCTATCCCTACTATCCTACCTCAGTATTACTACTCAGGACTATCACCATGGTATTTCAGAGGTCGACTTGGACCAGACAGTAATTCTAGGCATCGGGGCTAGGCTGGACCAAGCGCGAAGCCTTGAAAGCCCCTCGCAGCCCCAGTTGAGGCACAGTCAAGCAAGCCACATCACTCGGGTACAGCGGGCGCCAGGCTCAAGTGTTATGTCTACTTCACCTACCAACCCCCATTCTGGCATATGTATACTATGTATGTTTCCTACTCTGGCTAGTTTTTCTCCTTTCTACTAATGTCAGATACGGATGCTGGAGAGGGCCAAGCGCAAAGCCTTGAAAGCCCCAGCCAGCCCCAGTTATGTGTGTGTGCTATTTGTGTGCTATCCATGGTTCTAGATATCGAGGCCAGGCAAGGACAAGGGCGAAGCCTTGAGAACCCCTGCCTACCCCAGTCATGTATGTGTATATGCCACGGTTCTGGATACTGAGGCTCCACACGGACAAGCGCGAAGCCTTCAAAATCCCAGCCAGCCCCAGCAGTAGTGCGGACCGCCACTAAGCCCCAGTTGAGTTCTGTATGTGTAGGGTTGTACTGTCATGTGAACGGTGGGCCTATCTGTGCAAGAAACCCCCCCAAAGTCTCCAGCCAAACTCGAACCCACGCCCTTTGTTATGTAACTACAGTGCCCTATCTTATGTGCTATGTTCTGAATTGATGCCAATGTGTGCAATGCCAGACCAGGGAAGAATATCAGAACGATCAATAACCACGTCAAGCAACCCATGCATAGTCAAGACCCAGCATACAGCAACCAGGACTAACCCTTGGGTGGTGCCCAGGCAGTGTCTGTAATAGTACCATGCGTCAGCCCAAGGGGATGTGTGTCCAGCCGTGCGTCAAACTAACGCCCTGCCGGTGTCCATGTGCAAGGCTGCGGGGTTTTGAACCTGCAACCTTATACCACAAGGCGCATTTCCAACCGGTGCTCTAACCACTGAGCTACATCAACTGGACAAATCTCCAATCTGTTGGTGGGGAGTAGCACCTGCTGGAAAATGGGTTCAGCGTCCCATTATAGATCACAAAAACTAAGTTAACTTTGGCCTGCCAGCATTGATTGCCCTTGTCACCAGGGGATTGACTGAGCAGGTAGTGGAGCGAATGACAGTTGCAAATAGGAGTTTAGTCGTAACCGAAGATCGTATTGCCGAACCACCTCTTCAGCCCTGATCAGGCCACCAGAACCAGCACTCCACCCTAGTGGTCCCACACATCGCTTCCACAAGTGCAATCGGGTTGTCGGCTCTGACTCCGTCTGTAGTCTGCCAGGATCCTGTGTTCCTCTGCGCGGGCCAGGCCGTGCCATGGGGGGCACCGGGGCTCAGGCCTGTTTTTTTCTTTTTAATCAGAATTTCTGCTAGGGAAAGGGCATGGGGAGGAAAGAGGTCGGGAAAGTCTGTGGCGGGATGAAGTGGAGAAGAGGATTCAATGTTAGTCCAGTCCCTGAACACCAAACGGTAGTCCCTTGTACCTTCCAAAATTCTGATCACCATTCGGCTTGTCCCCGCTCCACACTACTTCAGCTACCCACCCACCCCTGTTCCCCCCCAACCATTTCCTGAAGAAGTTTGTGATTGCTTTCTTCACATCCCCTGCATGTTGGTACAAATCCAATTGGACTTTTAGGAAATGCCATCTGCGTGGCAGTTCTAACTGGACCTTCTGTTTGACCTGCTCAGTAATCTCTGCACCCTGCACACATACCCTTTCCATGGCCAGGAGGCACCGTTGACACCATAATGCCCACAATACCGCTCGCCTCCCCGGTCTGTACATGTTGTCCTCGAAGGCCGTCGCTTCCTGCGCTGGCCAATAGCCCACCAGGATCGCCGGCCAAGACCAGGGCCAGGGTTTTTTCACCCCCATTTTTCCCATACCTGGTCCCACCATCATTATGTGAAGTGTGCAATCCGGCATTGCATGAAAATGTGCTCAATTGTTTCAGCCTTCTTGCAAGGCGGAAAATGTTGAAGATAGTGCTGGCACCAGGGCAATATCAGCCCCTTTTGCTCGGTGTGGTCTGTCAGCCAATCGTTGGTCGGCAGACAGCGGTGCGCTATTTGCCATTGCAGTGAAGTGATCTTAGCAGGTTTAGACTTTCGCTCTTGAAACCACCTGATCGGCGTGAGCTAGTGGCGGTCCACATTAAGGTGCTTCACCCATCGATCAATAATCACATCTTTCAGGTAGCGCTTAGGTCTCAACATTCGGTACGTGGATTTCACTATCAATCTGTACAAGGTGGTTTGTTGTGAGGGCGTCCCTGTTCGTCTCGGAGGGGTTTTCCATTACCATTCCAGCGGGTCTAAGGCGAGCTCATAGATGCTTGTTTGAGGTTGGAAGACCAAGCATCCCCCCCCTTCCTCCAGGACCCTGACTCTGTATAGGACGTCTCCATCCACCCATTCAAAGGGAGTTGGGTTGCCCTGCAGTCTGTTGGCATGCGAAATACTATAGTATTCTATCATGGCCATACGTGGGTCCACCAGATGGGTCCGGCTTACCTGTTCAGGTTTCCCTTTGATCATTACGCAATCCCCTTCCCTCAGGGCTGGGCCCCTTCACAGAGTTCTATGCCAGACTAGAGGTCTTGTTTCAATAATGTCCTCGACATGTTTTCGAATATGGTGGCAGTACTTGAGTGACCCCGCAACTAGTCCGTTGTCTTCCAGTCCTTCCTCTCACCATCCTACAGCTCCCCTACACGTAGGATTCCTCTCCTGACCCAGCCCCGCCATGGTGCAACAGTGTTATTGCTTATGCATCCATGGGAATCTGTGAGCAGCCGGTTCCCAAAGAGGGGCTGTCTGTAAAATGCTTCTCATCGGTTCAGGTGGGGTCTGTCTGGGATTGGTAGCTTGCGCCAGCTTTTCAATAAAGATGACCAAAAACTATCCGGTTGTTGGCTACAAGCCAACTCGTTCTGCTGCGCTCCACAATGCACGGGTGGGAGTTGTCATGAGATGACCCAAAACCGGTCCTCTAGCGATGTTATTGGATACATTTTGGGAAGGGTTTTCGGCGCCAGACTGACCAGATGCTCCAAAGTCACAACTGCCCATGGGCAGCTGGTGGAGGATCTGCAGCCGTCTCCTAAAGTCGGACCCAAAATTAATTCTTTCTAGACTCTTATCTAGAAACACCTAGTCCACATGATCGTAGGTTTTCTCGAAGTCTATCAAAGCGAAGGCCACATTTTGCTTCGAGTGTTGGGTTAACTATAACACTTCATGCACCAATATGATGTTTTCCTGTATTTCTCTACCCTGCATGAAGCCGGTTTGGTCCGGGTGGATTATGTCCACCATCAGCGAACAACGACGACACCAGGACCGCATTCTCTCGGATATTGACAATCGCAACGTTACCGAACGTACACGTACGGGGCCTTTCCGTACGAAACGTACAGATAATATATGTACGGGAACCTGTACGCCCCCGTACGACCCGTACGAAAAAAAAAAAAAAAAAGTCATCTTAAAAATCCGAAAAAACATATATGTGATGTAACATCCCAAAACAAGCAACATTTGCATGAGCACCATCTGCAGATTCTTATTAGAATCGGAGAAAAAAAATAAAAACAGTAAAAAAAAAAAAAAAAAGTCGTACGTGCCTTGAGTACGAGTAGCGTACAAGAAATGAGTACAACTTGTACTCGTACGGGGATGAGTACGAATCGCAACGTAGGACAATCGTTAGCGTGACAATGTCCTTATTGGTCCACAGGTTCGTTGCTAAGGCCTCTATGATAATCAGAAAGCAGAAAGAGGCGATTGGGTCCCCTTGCCGTACTGACCGTTCTAATTGGATGACCGGCGCTAGAGAGCCGTTGACTTAGACCTTGGTTGTTGCATTCTGGTGGAGGATCCACACCCATCTCCTAAAGTCAGGCCCAAAATTAATTATTTCTAGAATCTTATCTACACACACCCAGTCCACATGATCATAAGTTTTCTCGAAGTCTATCAAAACGAAGGTCGCATTTTGCTTCGAGTGTCGGGTTAACTATAACACTTCATGTACCAACATGATGTTTTCCTGTATTTTTCTACCCTGCATGAAGCCAGTCTGGTCCGAGTGGATTATGTCCTCCATCAAAGGAATCGTTAGGTTGGCCAAGTCGATAATTCCTGATGTCCATTTTATCCTTTTTTTGTATAGTAAGGACAACACTCACTGACCCACAATCTCCCCCATTTCCCTCGTGCGCTACACCTCCTCGTAGAAGTTCGGGACATCGTTGCTGATGAAGTCTTATGTGGCTTCCCATAACTTCTTGGGGAGTCGATCACTTCCCAGTGTTTTTTCCTCTTCCATTTGCAGGAGTGTTGCCCAGACTTCCTGTTGGGAGAGAGACGCCTCCAAAAGTTTTCATTGTTCCCTTGTCATTTTCTTATTCATTGGCTCCAAAAATTCCTTTATTCTTTTGTGGTGGGCTTTGCTCCCAACATCCGATACGTGGGATAAGAAAAGGTCTTTGAGAAAGTCACATGTAATTTTAGTACACTAACCGAAAAATTCCCACAAGAAATGGAAGTTGAAAAAATATTCCATTATAATAAAAAAAAATCAAATTTTAAAAATTATGATTCCAATGTTCTTTCAATTCTAAAATTTTCATTTTTATTTGACAAGTTTCCATCTAAAAATGAATTTTCTCTTTGAACAATATCTATTTGTTGAAGCAGGAATGGAAAGTTGAACGAGTTTATAAAATATTTTAATTAAACTTTCATTCTACTACAATAAATATCTTATAATTTAGATTGGATTAACCTATTTACGACTAAAAATCCTTATATAGAATGACAATCCAATTAAAATATTTCATGAACTCATTGAGACTTTCATTCTATCTCTAGCGTGTAGTTAAAATAAGAAGGGATACCCAATTCTTGGAATGAAAGTTTTCAAGTAAGACGAAAATATTTAAAAATGAAATGACATTTTTTAAGGTGGAATGAAAATTTAAAATTTAGAATGTAATTTTACTATAGATTCAGACTCATTCAATATAGAATGATTATTTAATTCTGGGAATTTTTTCTGTTGATCTTGCAGTGCTCAGCATCGGTGCCGCTTCACCTGCATTGGGGTCGTGTAGTGCATCGATCATGGTGCGTCTAGACTGTGCTTTTACGAGATCGAAAAAATGTGCATCCACCGTGTCTTTTGTCGAGAATTTCGATAGTTTTCCTCTAGTTCGCATTCCCTGCCAACGATACTGTGCATACTCTAAGATTTGAGTTTGAAGATGCTGGATTTGTTTCTGCATGAGGTTTTCTTGTGTCAAATCTTGACAGTGTAAATTGTCTTGCTGTTCTAGATCACAAAGGCGCTGCATGATATCAATTTCATGTTGGTGACATTTAGAAGCTAAGAGCTTAGAAAATCCGCAGCATTTCTTTTAAAGGAAAAAATGCCATTATTAAATCACGTTGTCGGGGAAAATACCCTAACAAGAGAATTTGCCGGGGATTTTAAACGTCGGACATTGTCCGACTTTTCGTTGAATTGAAGGACTTGATGTGACTAACGTTTGTCAAAAGTTTATTCAGACCAGGCTTATGGCCGAAACACTGAAACGTTTTGAACCTTAGTCCGGACACCTGCGGTGTTTGAAAGTAATGGCAGTAGCCAACAATTTCTAGCAGGATCGCAGAGGTACGCGGATGTGGGATCGTTAAAGCTAGGCCTATTCTATCTAAAATAGTTGCGCGGTTGCTAAGCCACGGGATTCAAGGTCTAAGTAGGCTAAGAAGAGGGATGCGTCGGGTATGGGGCCTCAACGCGGGAGGAATAAGAAGATTTGTTTCATTTCCCAGGGCCGAGGGGTTTGATATTGAGTCAGGGGGTTCACAGGCCGAGGTTGAGGCTTACCTAGTTGGGTGACCAAGCAAGCCGTGGTCACCCGGCTAACTGACGGGGCAGGGTCAGCAAGCAAACCCTATTAGGCTTAAGGCAGGCAGGATCTGCAGAGCCTCGGGCAGGCAGGGCCTAGAAGAGCCCAACAGGGGGGATATCGACTGGGCAAGCTCTTCTTATAGAAGACTTGCTCCTATCACTGTCGTGATAGGAGCTAGCCCAGTATGTTACAGCATTTGACTCTCACTTGACAAATACCCGGATTGAACTGCACGCACCCCACTGGGCTAGCTCCTTTTGGGAGCTGCCGTGGGAGAAAGTCGTCCGACGCGACCGTTTTTGGTCACGCGATCTGTGAGATCGCACGGCTGAGAACAGTCGTGCGGATCAGACATGGTCTGCGCAAGGATGACACACATAAATCGAGAAATAGTTCAATCCCAAGGGGAGGGGATTAGAACCCGCGTCTACATTTCAGAGTTGGCGTGGAGGAGAGCGTATTGAGATGTGACCGTTGGCTAAGGCCAACGGCAAATAAGGGGGGGGGAAAAAAAAAACTATAAACTAAAACGAAGTGAATGCGAGACGCCACATGGCACCATTGGAAGTGACTGGGCCGTTTTAGCCCCATGGCCTGTTGACAGTGCCCTGAAAAACAAACAACCGTTCGTCAGTGAGGTAAGTTCTTTTTTTTTTTTTTTTTTTTTTTTTTTTTTTTTTTTTTTTTTTACTAAATTTTTTTTTAGATTTTTTTTTTTTAGATTTTGTTTAAGATTTTTTCTTTTCCTTTTTGTTGGTACCTCGCGATTCGATTGAGCACCCGTTCGTTTCAGATGAACGGGGCGAAATTAAGAAAAAAAAAAAGGGGGGGAGAAAAAAAAAAAGTATGATTGTGCCAGACCGTTTCGTCGAACTTCCACCGACTCATCTGGAGGCCGAGCCTCAAGAGCCCATCCACATGATGGGCAAAATCGAATGAATCTGCCGCAATATACGGACACATTCTGGGCATCTGCACTGCCCACATTTGGGTGATTTCCAGGCTGCAAGGGGCAGGCGCGTCGTTCCTTGGTGGCCGAATGAACATTTTGCGGCGCCGTTTGGGCTAGTCGCCTCTCTCTCATAGGGCCTTCATGACAACTCACAAACCACTAGCAGCGGCCGTGACTGTCGGGGTGCACACACACACACACACACACACACATACACACACACTCACACACACACATACACACACACACACACACACAGAAAGAAAAAGAGAGAGGGAGAGGAGGAGGGGTCCAATTAACACGGCGCCGTTTGCTGTGCCCATTCGTTATATGAATGGGCTGCAGCAACCAACGGAACGCTTGAACTTGGCGTTGTTGGCGACCAGGTGCAGGCGCGCGTTGAGGCGAAGGGAAAGAAGACCCTGTTGAGCTTGACTCTAGTTCGACTTCGTAAGGTGATCGTGGGGAAGGGGGTGACTACTCATTTTCATGAAAAACGAGTTGCTCTACCCTTAAGGAATTAGAATAAAGTTTCAAAAAAAAAAGAAAAAAAAAGGAGAAGAAAATAAAAGAAAGAAAAAATAAGTAAGGAAGGAGAGAAAAAAAGGGTAACGGCCACATTCTTGGCCGCAGGCGCGGAATAGATGCAGGGGAAAGAAGACTCTAAAGGGTGATGAGACTGCGCTTGTTCATTTTTTTAACACTGTAGTCTGGTTGGGTACAACCATTTCCAGGCGCACCCGGCCTAAGAAAATGGCGAGATGCTTCCGGAAATGGATGACCTTGGGGAAAACCAAGGCGTCGAGTTCCTGGCCGTTTATCTAGATCGAGGGCTAGGAGCACTGACGAATTTTGTCTGGCTGTGGGCTGCCCACATGCCTTCAGCTGGCTATAAAAGTCAGCACTCCACCCAGCAGCCTCACACGTGTGGCAGTGCAGCTGGGGCATTCACTTGTGTGAGTGCTGGCTGGTTGCTTCATGCCGCTGTAGTGAGGGAGTGTTGGCGAAGTGTTGGAGGTCTGCTGGAGCACTTGGGGGAGAGACAGGCGGCGCCCATAGTTGGAGGCTGGGAGCTTTTGCCCTACCTATGTGCGTGCGCTTTGTGTATGGGCAGGAGCTGCGGCCGTGAGGCGGCGACAACGACACTTCGATGGTGAGGTGCCGCTGGACTGACGGCTTGGCGGCATCAAGGTTTTCCTAAGAGGAGGTGTTGTTCGTTCGGCGGCACGATAGCGGTGGTATTTTTTACGAGGTTATGCTGCCAAAATTTTGGCACGGCAGTGGAATTTCAGTGGGAAACTGCTGCCAATTTTTTGGCACGGCGGCATGATACCGGTTCATACGGCACCGCGAGCGGCAGTCCCTCTTTTAATTTTTGATGTACGAGGTGATGATGGAGTATTTCTCTCATGATCCGGCGGTAGTATGGAGCTGGTGCAAGATTGGGCATATGCGGTAGTGGTGCATGGGCCGGCGGCATGTAGAGAGCGTGGAGTGAGTGCTATCGGCAATGACTATTGGAGTTGCGGCACTTGCAGTTTGCGTTGGAAGAGGCTCGCGACACATGCGGTTTTGAGCCAGAGCCATCTTTTATTTTTTTTGGCGGCGCTCGATGCGAGCGGTTTTTAGCTCTGGACCATATGGGATCATTTTTTGACCATATGGGATCATTTTTTGACCAGATGGGACTGATTTTGAGATTGGGACATGCACGTTGATGTGGCTATTGTGAGCGGCATGGTGATTGGAGGCGACATGGACTTGTGTTTGGGATGAGAATATCCTTGGTGGTAAAAGTGCAGTTGGGGGTGGGACAGCCCAGGACGTTGGGACCGGTCAAAGCAAGGATCAATTTGGGATATTGGGACCACATGAAAACTCATTTGTGAGGACACCCTCCTGAAGGGTTACCTTGCTTTAGTTTTTTTGTGGCCCAACCTCTGCGGGATTAGACACTTGGAGAAGGAGGTGGACAATCGTTCAGTGGAACGACCACGAGTTGTGGAGTTGTAGCCTCATACATTGAACTTCAACGATGATTAACTCTTATCTTATTGGAATATTACTCGGCTTTTTTAAGTGAGTCGGATCAAACTTCACTCAAGATCAGTCAGTTGATTGACTCAGACTTCCCTTCACACCTGTGTGAGCCCACACTTTGCTTGGCCTTGTTCATTTTGAAAGTTCGAAAGAGAAAGTAGAGGAAAGTTGTGTGAGTCATGCATGCGAATGGAAATGTCTGACTCAAGTATGAGATTGTACTATTTTCTTTGAACTTGTTGTCTTTGCGTATTGTACAGGTATGTAGAAAAATGCTTGCAAAGGGGCTTGATTGTGTCTACATGGGATACTGAAAAAAATTGTCTTCTTTCTACTTATCACATGTCCGGTTGTCAAAAGGGCGTGTGTTTTGAATATCGTTAATCCAATGTGTGTCGAAAAAAAATTGGATTTAAATAAAGAAAACAATATTCAATTGGGATTAGAGTTTTTCCGAGGATTGAACCTTTCTATCCCGAATGACCTTATTTACCTATACTTGTCCAAGTGGTTCTCATTTTCTATCTCCTTTGACTTTTTTCGTCTAAGTTACTCTGAACTTAGGAGAAATGAAAATAATTGAAAGCTACGTACGGTGGACACATTCTTTTTTTTCTATGAAGCATCTGGGGCAGGCGTTTGTTACTTTAGGATTCAAACTTGTTATCGACCCTGAATGAACCGTTTTACAGGGGGGTACTTTGTCGATTCGGTGGAGACGACCCAACTTATGAGATTCGAGTTTTGTGCTCGGGCGAGGAGGGGGAGTACCCCAGATCACTTCCTACGGGAAGAGGCATGTAACACTTCAAGCAATGCACCAGATCAAGAGTCATTAATAACGCAGCTTGCCATCCAAGGAAGATTGGAAGCGAATGAAGATAGGCGTATGCGTGTTTAATCTTAAGTCAACGGTAGGTGGAATGAATGACTTTAGCAACGCGTCTCATCAAGTCAAAACTAAGGCAGACCAATTACCTTATCGGTTGCACCAATGTTATTGTCGGTAGCCAACTTCTTATTGGCGGTTGTATGATTGTTTTGTGGAGTTCGACCCGGAGTGGTGGGATTTAATTTTGATCTTGTGTTATTAGATGTACCATATGATGATTCAATTTTTTTTAGTTATTATTTAAGGTTGGATATGCGTTTTATCGACTACAATCAATTTCTTTGATGTAATTATGCGAGGTTGCTATAACTTTCTTTTGACTGGTATGTTAAAGGGACTTGGATATTGTGGGTTTCACACTTGGTTGAGACCGTCCTAGTCGACCGATGTTTGCTCTGTACCTAGGAGATCAGCGCCCTTGGAACGGACGACGTTAGGGTCCGCCTGACGTTTAACCATGCGTACCTATACTACAGCGAACGAGCAAACGCCATCGGCTGACCTACCTCTGCAATTGCATATAAAAGTTTTCTCACGTTGTAGGGTCAAACCCCGGTAGACTTTCGAGCCTTGGTCGACCCCACTGCGGGTCCCAGTTGGCTCGGCCCGCCTACGCTCATGCTCAGGGCGCGAGCCATTTGTCCGAGGGTCACCCCCACCTAGCACTTTGAGATGGATGGGGGTGGGTCGTTGAGCGAGAGAGCTTTGGCATTGGGGATGTAGCTCAACCCTTGCGCCAGGTGGTATTCTCGCTGGTCATTCCGCAACCGCTGATTTTATGATTCTTGGTTGTGTTCTCAAGCAAATGCTCCTTCCAATACGCAGGCAGTCCAGGGGTTCTTTGAGAGTTCCTCTTCTTTTGTGCATAGGCTAAGCGTCATCCTTAGGCCACACACCATTTCCCTAAACAAAACAATCGTATGGCGTCATCGAACTGTGGCAACGCCGTCTTTCCCCTCGCCTCTACGCACCTCTCGTGCCTCACACATTCCATCCATTGTCATTGGTGCAAGTCTCTTAGTCCTTTTGGAGCCTTCATACGCATGCATATGCTACTTCACATTCCGATCAGCAAAAGTCCCACTCCCTTTTTTCATTCACACTCCAAGCCTCATGCACAAAGGTCTCTTTTCATGGGTCGATTTTACACTAAGGGCCATGTAGCCCCTTTGCCCCCTCTTCTCTCTTCTTTTGCCGCCCGGCTTCCCCGGCCTGGTCCCGCCCAAAGCATCCCAAGGCTTACTCACCTGCACAAACCCACACAAAGGCAAAGACCGATACAATCCCCCATAAGGGTCAACACATAGCCCTTCCCGCATGTCTAACTTTCTTTTTTTTCTTTGGTTTCTCTTCATTGTCCTTCATTTGCTCAATCAGTCCATCCTCTGCTCATAGTCATGCAGTCGGGGAAATGGTTGAGTTAACTGACCTTGCTTTAAGTACCGATTTTTGTCTAGTCTATTTTTTCGGACTTGACTTCTCTCAATCGCTCACGTGTTTTTTCCTTTCCTTCTCAGCGGCACAAGGGACCGGCAACCCTCCCCTCGCCCACTTTTTCCTCCAAGTGAGGAAAAATTATTTTCACCGTTCGTTCCCTTGCAATGTAACAAGTGAGTGGTGAAGGGTTAGTTATATGCCAAGTGGTGGAAAGGGGAGAGGGTAAGATGGAGAGAGAGAGAGAGAGAGAGAGAGAGAGAGAGAGAGAGAGAGAGAGAGA
>BFEA01000452.1:1289950-1300600 GCA_003427395.1 Chara braunii
ACAAAGATACACGTAGCAATTTACACCAACGTGAAGAATGAAGCAAAACATGGAGAGCAAGTGAGTGAAACTCACTTTTGAGCACACACAAACAAGAGAGGAGATAGCGATTTACTCTAGAGTGAAGAAATGAACAATGCATAAACACAAGACTACTAGAACACTACGAAAAGCAAGGATACATGTATCGATTTACACCAAAGTGAAGAATGAAGCAAAACATGAAGAGAATGTGAGTGGAATTCACCTTTGAGCACACACACACAAAAGGGAAGGTAGCGATTTACTCCAGAGTGAAGACATGGACAATGTATGAGCTCAAGACTACTAGAACACTAGAAAAAGCAAAGATACAAGCAGTGATTTACACCCAAGTGAAGAATTAAGCAAAACATAGAGAAAAAGTGAGTGAAACTCACTTTTGGGCACACACACATAAAAGGGGACGTAACGATTTACTCTAGAGTGAGGAAATTGACAATGCATGAGTTAAAGACTACTAGAATACTAGGAAAAACAAAGATACATGTAGCCATTTACACCAAAGTGAAGAATGAAGCAAAACATGAAGAGAAAGTGAGTAAGCAGACGTTTGAGCATACATACATAAAAGGGTAAGTGACGATTTACTCTAGAGTGAAGAAGTGGACAATGCATGAGTTCAATACTACTTGAACACTAAGAAAAACAAAGATACAAGTAGCGATTTACACCCAAGTGAAGCATGAAGTAAAACATGGAGAGAAAGTGGGTAAAACTCACTTTTGAGCACACAAACACAAAAGGGAAGGTAGCGATTTACTCTAGAGTGAAGTAATGGACAATGCATGAACTCAAGACTATAAGAACATTAGGAAAAACAAAGATACATGTAGCAATTTACACCAAAGTGAAGAATGAAGTAAAACATGGAGAGAAAGTGAGTGAAACTCACTTTTGAGCGCATACATATAAAAGGGAAGGTGACCATTTACTCTCGAGTGAAGAAATGGACAATGCATGAGCTCAAGACTACTAAAACACTAGGAAAAACAAAGATACAAGCAACGATTTACACCCAAGTGAAAAATGAAGCAAAAAATTGAGAGAGAGTGAGTGAAACTCACTTCTTATCACACACAAACAAAAGGGAATGTAGCGATTTAGTATAGAATGAAGAAATGGACAATGGGGAGTCCATTTCTAGTAGAGAAACCCCTTACTATCTATACTAACATTTGGAAAGCATCTATGGAGCGAGAGAAGATAAGAAAAAGTGTACATGTTGGAACATGGGAGGATGGGAGGAGAAAAGGAAGAAGAGGAAGAAGGAAGAGAAGAAGAAGAGGAAAAAAAAAAAAAAAAAAAAAAAAAAAAAAGGAAGAAGAAAAAGAAGAAGAAGAAGAAGAAGAGAAAATATCTCCTTCTCTCCACTCACCTCCTCTTGGGCCTTGGAGTTGCTGTACCGGTCTTGGAGCTGTTGCTCCCCACTTGGCTATAACTTTCGTCTTCCTCAAACCCTTTTTCCCTTCTTAGTCTCCCTCAAGTTACAACAAACTCCTACCACTATGGCTATGGAGTCCCCCTCTCTAGGAGGGCTAATGAGACTCTCTCTAGCCTTGTCTTTTTCCTCACAACCTGGGGGCTATGGCGGACCACCCTCCTAGGCCAGCCTCACTATCACGAGTCTCTAGAGCTCCTCACACTAGCTTACAGTCTCCTCTAAGCTCTCAAACTAACAAGGGTTCCCCTCTCCTCACTCCAAGTGAGAGGAGTCCTCCTTTGAGCTCACTTGGACAACATGGGCACACCTCATGCAAATGTGAGTGTGGCGGACTAAATTATCAGCTTCTGTAGGCTGAAACCAGCACTCCGGACAGCCCATGGGCCTTCCCATGTGCCTTGAGATGAACCGAGGTGCCCCCAAGGCAAAAATTCACCACTAGGCCCTTCCGGGGATACCCGGGCCTTATTTTGGCCAAGCACATACAGTCTGAGTGGTTGGTATTAACTCGGATTGCCTCTTGGTCTCCTCCAGCCTCTTTTTCACTCCCAAAATGTTGGCCCCTTGAGTCCAAATGCCCAAGGGGCAGCCTCACTTGAGAGAAAAAAACCTAGAGGTTTTTTTTCATGATTTTTTTTAATTTCTACCCCATTTTTGGTAGGCTGAGGTATTTTCTCATGCCTCGCTGCGTTTTCAACATTGAATCTGGCTGAGATTCAAGGCCCACAATATTTCGTGTCACCCCCATGTAGTCCTTGCCTCAAATTTGAGCCCCTAGGTTCACTTTTTCAATTTTTTGTGCATCCGGCCTTCTTTTCTTACCAAATGCACAATTTTGTTTTTTTCTTTCTTCTGTTTCTTTCCATTTTGGACTGTGAAATCATTCCGGAGTTGGCCGTTTGGGTAGGCCTCATAAAAAACGACCATATTCCCTTCTCCATGGATCTAAAAAAACGGTCATTTCCTCTGTACATTTTCTCTTAATTTTGTTTTTTTAATTCATATATTGTAGAGATAATGCCCCAAGAGTCATATCTCTGCAATCCGGATTGCCCTCCACTAATTGTGGAGGGATAAGGTCATAGTAGGGACCTTTCAGTCCCTACCGTGTCAGTCTCAATAGGCCGGCACATTCTCCTTCACTCTTTCCTACCCCTTTGTCTCATCCCTCCTCCATTTTCTCTCATTTTTCTTTGCTTTTCTTTTATTCCTGATGTGATAAGTGTCAAGGAGTTGCTCCCCACGCAAGACTCCAATGCACATACTCCAAAATGTGCAAGTGTAGAATGAGAGCGAAAACAGACAACTGTTGGGGTATACCCCAGCGGACCGACGGACTGGACTGGACTGACTGGTACCGACAGAGTTACCGGCCTGGACTGGACTGGACTGCCCCCGAATAGAACACAGGCCTGTGAGAACAGGCCAAGGGGCTGGTCTCACAGGCCAACCAGAGGTCCGCTACACGATCCTCAGCCTGTGATGGATCGTCTAGATGCAAACACGCTTCCGCCAAGAAGCGGAACTCTACCAAAGAAAAGAAAACCTGAGTAGTCTAGGATGCGGAGCAAGCTCCATGACGAGTCCATGCGATGCAACCAAGGATAGAAAATGTCATAAAACAGCAATGTCACAACTAACAGCCTAATTGAAAGCAAAAGCAACTAACTAGCATACATGTCCTAGGAAAGCAGAAGCAACTAACTAGCATACATCTCCCAGGAAAGCAGAAAGTAGTGACAATTAGATCCTAGAATGTTGGAGGCAGTAGTCTCAGTCTGGGAACAACTGATTAGAGTATAAGTCCTAAGAACAGCAAAAGCAGAACAACTAAATCCTAGAAATGTCAGAGGCAGTAGCCTCAGTCTGAGAGCAACAAAGCAACAACAAGTCAATCATATGTCACATGAGAAGTGTGCCGCAAACCAAAGGGTGGGATGGTCTCTGAGGGTGACGAATGTAGCCTAGGGGTCGAAAACTCCTAAGGGGATCCACACATAGTGACAGGGGAAACACATGTCATCAGGCTCAATGAGGGTAGGGAAATGGGAGCGAACAGAACCAATGACCCTAGCAGATAGACCATCAGGGCGGATACAGCTCGACTAAGGGGTGACCGCTATGGAGGGTCGACCATGCAAGGGAACAAGGGAGCCTGATATACTCGGCGCACCTAGATGAAGCATGCGGGGCTGCCTAACTAGGGCGTGAGGGCCGGCAGAGGGTAGAAAGGGTGATGGGTAAGGGAATCATGCAAATGACTCCTAAAGTGAGGAAAGCCGGAACTAGATCCGTAAGATGGGAAGCCAGGGCAATGCTACGGTCCCGATGCCTATGCGTGTACAAAGGGAGACAACTCAGAGGGACCCGGCTAAAGGGAGACCATCATGCGACACAAGCAGGGTACTGTACAGGGTAAAGTGGTAAGGGAGTGATGACGTCTGAAGTAGGCAGAGCTGATCGTGACGAAGTCCATGAAGTTGCCGATGACGTCCGCGATGAGAAGTCCAGAATGTCTTCGAGGAAGAGCCGCAATGTCGACGAGCTGAAGTAGCAAAACTGGAGTGGATGGAGTACTGAGAAGTCAAAGACGTGGGAAGGTAAGTCAGAGTCAATCGTCGTATCGAGCAGGACGACAATGAGTGCGCTGTGGATGCTCAGAAGCATCCGGCTGCTGCTGAAGGTCTGCCTCAGATGGAGCAGGCTCGACTTCAGCGGTTTCCTCAGCCGGGGGAGAAGGAGGGTCAGTGGGCTGAGGAGGAGCAGTGAACCCAGCACGACGAGCACGGTCATAGGCACGCACCAACATGCGAGCGTGCTGCAAGTGCTCGAGGGGCTCCCAGGTAGCCTCCTCATCAGGGTAACTCTTCCAACGTACGAGATACTCGACGTGGGGAGGGTGGTCGTCGGTGACTCGGCGACCAATGATGTCTGACACGAGGAACTCCTCGTGGCCGTCCACCATGATGGGTGGAGGGCGCTCGTATGGTCGTCCAGCGAAACGCTCAGACGGTCTGCGGTACGGACGCAGTAACAAGACGTGGTAGATATCGTGCACACGAGCCTGGTAGGTAGTCGGGCAGCTTCACACGAAAGCTGACCAGGCTAGCTGCCATATCAGAACCGTCGGCCTGGAGGATGTGGCATGGGCCAAAGAAGCGATGTTGAAACTTGCGAAGCATGTCCGCTTCGAGCTGTAAGTGGCGGGCGTCGATAAGGACATCATCACCGACTTTGAATGGATGATTCATCCTCGATCGGTTCACACGTGCTGCCATGCGAGTCGGGGAAGCGGCTATGTGCTCATGTGCGGTCTTCATRATCGACGTCATGTGTGCAACCCAATCATCCAGCGCAGGACAACTTGTGTCGGGATGCAACTGGGACGGTCGAAGGAAGTCCGCGGGAACACGACGGTGATAGCCGAGGTCGCAATAGTAAGGCGACATCCCCGTGGCTGGCGAGACGGCATGGTTGTAGGTTATCTCCGCGTGGGCAAGATGAAGATCTCACTGCTGGTCGTCACGAACAATCTTTCGGAGAATATCTCCGAGAGTCCTGTTCGTGATCTCGGTCTGACCATCCGTCTGAGGATGGTAAGACGAGGAGAAGAGGAGCTGGGTGTCGTACACCTCGTGGAGCCGTCGCCAGAATCGGCTGGTAAAGCGCAGGTCACTGTCAGATATGATGCTCAGAGGTAAGTCGTGGTCACGCACGACTCGGTCAAACACAATGTCGGCGACCTCCTGTGCACTGATGGCATAGCGGCACGGAACAAAGCATGCACACTTCGTGAAGCGGTCGACGACGACCAGGATAGCATCATGACCGCGGGGGTTCGGAGGACGAAGAGGACAGATAAAGTCCCTCGAGATGGACTGCTAACGACCCTCAGGGATAGGAAGAGGTTGGAGCAAACCATAAGGCAAGTGGTTCGCACTGTTCACCTCCTGACAGGTGGGACACTCTGTGACGTAGTCCTTCACAAAGTCCTTGCGCTTCGGCCAGACGTACAGGCGGCTCACACGAGCCAACGTCTTGTGGAACCCCGTATGACCGGCGGCTGCCTGGTCATGGAACTCTGCTACTGCTCGGACACGTAGCAGCATCGTAACTGTCCAGTGGAGGGAACACAAATACGTGGCTCTCTGGTGCCCTGTGAACCATGCCAGTACACAAGACCGTTGTCCCCGAGAGAGTAGTTCGGGACGGTCTTGCCACTCCGAAGGGTCGCGTGGATGTCGCGATAGTTGGGGCAGTGGCGGTACTGAGTGCGAAACTCGTCGATCACCGAGTGGTGGATAGTGGTGACCGAGATGGAAGAGAGCTGGATCTGCTTCTGGTCGTGGTCAGGGCACCGGGATAAGGCATCTGCGACCCGATCAGTCTCACCCTTGATGTGCTTAGTGGTGAAATTAAGCTCGGATAGGTCGCGCCACTGGCGAGCCTGTCGAGGAGTGAGTTTCGGCTTTGTCAGAAAAGCCTGGACAACAGAGTTGTCCGTGCGCACCGTGAATGGTGCCCCCCTGCAGGTAGTGATGCTAGTGTCGAGCAACATAAACTACTGCGAGAACCTCACGTTCATCAGCAGTGTAGTTTATCTCGGCGGGCAGGAGCTGACGGGAGTAGAAGGCTATCGGACAATCACCTGAGCGAGACTCGACAGTGCCGTCCTCGACGATGGTAGGAGAGTAGTCAATTGAAGGCTCATCAGTAGCTAGACAAGTAGGCGTCAATCGGGAGGCAGTGATAGGGGTAGGTGGTGGAAAGCGAGGGATATAAGGATGGGAGGAATCAGGAGAGGAGGGGAAGATCTGAGAAAGCACTGCTCCTACGGCAAAGTCTGACGCATCGGTGGTAAGGATAAAGGGGCGATCAAAATCGGGTAAGTGAAGAACCGGTGTGCATGTCAAGGCCTTCTCGAGGGCGCGGAAGGCGTCCTCGTGGAGGGGTGTCCAAGCCCAGGGCGGGTTCTTCCGGAGGAGGGTGGAGGTAAGGACGTTGGAATACCTAGTGTATCCCTGGATGAAGTTACTATAATAGCTGGTCAGGCCTAGGAAGCTGCGAAGCTGCTTGGCGGATGTGGGAGCGGGCCACTCCACAATAGCAGTGATCTTCGCGTCGTCCATGTGGAGACCCTGGTCAGACACGTAGTGTCCTAAGAAATCCACTTTGTGCTGGGCAAAGCGGCACTTACTCAGCTTGGCGTAGAAGCCATGTCTGCGCAAGCGGTCAAGGACGTCGCGGAGGTGTCTGAGGTGCTCCTCAAGGGTACGACTGTAGACCAGGATATCGTCGAGGTAGACGAGAACGTACTGCTCCAGGATGTCCCTGAAGATGTCATTCATCGCCCTATGGAAGGTAGCGGGTGCGTTGGTGAGGCCAAATGGCATCGCCGTGAACTCGTAGTGGCCGAATCGAGATCGGAACGCGGTCTTCGGCTGGTCGGCTGCAGCGACACGGATCTGATGGTAACCACTACGAAGATCAATCTTCGTGAAGAAGCGGTTGCCTGCTAGGCGGTCGAACAACTCATCGGAACGAGGCATGGGGTAGTTATTCTTAACCGTGTAGCGGTTGAGACCGCGGTAGTCGATGCGAAGACGAAAAGTTCCATCCGCTTTGCGAGCAAAGAGGACAGGTGCACCCCACGGGGAGTTGCTGAGTTTAATGAAACCCAGTCTCAGAAGCTCCTCAAGCTGACGCTTAAGTTCGGTGGCCTCGGGGATCGAGAATCTGTAGGGTGCCTGGTGGTGAACACGATAGTCAGACACAAGCTGGATGGAGTGCTCGACGTCGCGCATCGGTGGGATGCCAGCGTACGAGAACGACGATGGGAAAACGTCGTGGTACTCTCGAATGAGGTCACGAACGCGGGCTTCAGGTCGGGCGTATATCGTGCGAGTTCCTCAGCGTCAGCGTCAGCGCGCGACGGCGGGGTGGACTCGACGGACGGCGGAGGGACGGAAGTAGAGATGGGAACCATAGAGATAGAAGGAGGATCTGGCTCCAAAGGGATGAGCTCGGCGTCGGGACAGGGTGGATCATAGTGTAAGAGATCTGTCACGTTCACCGTAAAGAAGGTGACGTCGTCCTGTCGGATGAAGTGAGCGAACTGCCGAGGCGAGGTGACAGTGATAAAAGAAGATGGTGTGGGCACCGAAGGCTCCGGGGAAGGAGGATCGGGGCGTGGTGTCGCAGTGGGACCTATGAAAGGTACACGATACGTCTGTCCACACTTCGTTTTGAGAACGAGAGTGTTGGTCACCCAATCGGCCTCCGTGCTGCGGAACCGACGAGACCACGGAGTGCCGAGAATGAAGTCGTACCCCGTCTCCATCACATCGAAATGTGCAGAGGAGCGGTGGCGACGAGACGCCGGGGGACGATCAGTCGGCTCGAGAGTGAGGAAGAAAGGGAGGTCGGTGACTGTCTGATCGAAGAAGCGCTGAGTCTTGTCATCCCCTAGGGTGACAGAGATGGGAGTCAGAGACCCGGTCGTGGGTAAGCGGGCTTCTTTCACCACACGTGGGTGAATGAAGTCGCCCCAAGAACCAGAATCCCACAGCGCTGAGTACACCCTCGTGGAGGTCCCCAGTCGTATATGGATGATCGGGAGGGTGCAATCAGGGTCAAAGAGGGTGGTGAGAAGGCAGCAACATGGAGGGTGAGTCGCTCCTGACGAGCCTGGAGCATGCTCAAGTCCAGAAGAGAGGACACAACGTCCTCGCGAGTCGCAAGCTGCTCGCTGCAACGGGCTGAGCGAATGGCTCGACACGTCGGTAGTCGCGGTGGGGAAGGAGGGGAGACGGTGGTCTGCAGAGGCGCTGACGGTACTGCGACAGAGGGCTGAGTACACTCTGTCGGATCCTGCGAGACCTCAACTCCAGTAGCGAGAGGGGCAAACCGCGACGGGGATGTCGAGAAACCGACTACTGTGGAGGGCGCAGGTGTATACTGCACCGTGGCTAGGAGGCGCCGCGGGGATGCGAGGCGCCGGGGGGGGACTGAGCACGACGCTGGCGGGAAAGGTCAGCGTAGTGGCGGTCAAGGGCGGTGGTGTAAGCACACCGTGAGGAGGTATGACCGTCCTGACGGCATTGCAAACACCCACATCGACCCAAAATAGCCGCGTGCTCCTCAGCGGAAAGGACACCGCGAGGAGGAACAAAGCCCTGAGGGAGGTCCTGCTGAGGGACCTCGGGGGGCGACGCGCCAGCGTGACCAGGGAGGCTGCGTGCTCGGGAAAGGGTGGAGAGGATGAGCTGGAGGCGCTCAGCCATAGGGAGAGTAGGGTCCTCCAGGTGGTGCTGGACGGCCTCGCCAAGGTCGAGGTCGTCGCTATGGTCACCCTCTGGCGACAGCGGGGCACCAGCGTCCTGCTCACCATACTCGAGTGCACTGAAGCGGCACGAGAAGTGGCGGCCTTGCTGCGCGGAACGGCAGGGGCGACCGCAGAAAGGGGAACGGCGCTGGGAAGTGTCGTGAGAGGAGGAGGAGGCGTAACCAGTACGCTGTGGCTGGGAGGAGGAGGCGGGGTGAGGACGGGCTCACATCCGCTAATGGTCCCTGGCGGCCCCGTAAGCCTGCAGGGCCGATGTGAACTCGTACCGCCATAGCTCGGAGAGGTACTCGAGCGGAAGGCTGGCCAAGAAATGATCGATAAGGGCCGCCTCGGGGAGGAAGGCCATGTCACAAATGAGGCGGGCGTCCTGAAAGATCTGGATGTGGCGATCCAGGCCGGCAGCGCCACCAGAGTCGGACCAGCGTATAGTGACGACACGATCGAAGGCATCAGTCACGTCATATCGGGCAAGCGATCCTCGAGGAACGCCTGGAAATCCATGAAGGTCGGAGTCCGACCCGCACAAACGGAGAAAGCGTAGAAATCCTCCCAGGCGTCGGAAGGACCGCCACGCAGGCGTATGGAGAGGTGAGCCACCCACGTGTCGGGTGCGGCATCCATAAGCTGGAGCGTGCGGGTGGCAGACTGTAGCCACCGAGACACGTGTATGCCTGTACCGTCATACAAGGCAATGTTCGTCAAGCGGACGAGTGGTGCGCCACCGTTTTGGCGGCGAGGAGAACGGGAAGCAGGGGACTGCGCTACTGCTGAATAAGTCGGCGCAGGTCCTGGAGGAGGAGGCGCAGCTAACTGTACGCCCGGGCCGCATGGTGGAGCGGCGGGGGAAACAGTGACAGGCTGCACGGGAGCTGCGATAGAAAAGGTCGCAGCAGTCGAGGGGATGGGGAGGAGGTAGGATGGGGATGAGTAGCGTGCAGGGCGAGGGAAGTTAGCCTGCATGGAAGGAAGAATAGAGGAAGAAGGGGGTGCGGCGGAAGGCGCGACCACCTGCGAGGGTGGGGGTGGCTGAGGGCGTGAGAGGGCGAGGTCGGTCCGCAGCTGGGCGATCTCGTCCTCGAGACCTCGAACGTAGGTCGAGCGAGGTGTGGCAGGGGGAGACGCACGAGCGGCGCGAGGCATCCCACAAGGGGGAGAGCCAGATGGCGCTGCGATCGTACGAAGAGGAGGGAGAAGTGGGGCACCCGGAAAAGTTGCAACCATGGTAGCGGGTTGTGGTACCGTTGTGAGGAAACCCGGGGAGGGGGCCCTTACTGTTCGCTGAGGCTTGGGGCTACAACGCCTGTCACTCGTTGCGCCCGCTCAGAGGTCCTCGACGTTCAGCGGCTTTTCCGTGAACCGTGACTTCAGTCATGCGATCTCTTTTTGCGCTAACTTGCGCACTGCTGTTCCTTACTGCTAGAAACTATCAACCAATGGTTAAAACGATCTGCTCCGATCTTTGTCCAGGGCGCTGGTACTCTGCAAATGTGTCCGGAACTTTATGAATAAATCAAAAACAATAAAATAAAAATAAAAATGAAAAGAGCCCTCCTTTGCTGTATGTTCACAGTCAGCCCGCTCGTTAGTACCCAGCTCACATTATCCCGCCTGATCTCTCTCTCTCTCCCTGAGCTCATTCCGGCGCCCCCGTTAGATAGCTGCTGGGAATTGACATTAGATAAAATTAATAAAACAGCAACTGTTATTCGCACTGGTCCAGTCCCTCCAATCAAAGCTTCACGTGAGTACCCTGGTGGACCAAGCTGACTCGGCCCTACCTCCTACTTCCTTTCATGTTTGATCGGTGATGTATGCTCAAATG
>BFEA01000453.1:1655-13700 GCA_003427395.1 Chara braunii
AGAGAGAGAGAGAGAGAGAGAGAGAGAGAGAGAGAGAGAGAGAGAGAGAGAGAGAGAGAGAGAGAGAGAGAGAGAGAGGACGTGTTGGGATGGTGCCCTTTCTTTCCCCTCCTTAGTGCAATTTTGACAATCGGCGTCAGCCATATTTTGCTCGCGACTATCTCAGTTTTTTTTTGTTTTATTTTTTTTTGATGATCTGTTTCTTTATCTTTGCCTCTCTGTAAGCTTGTCCAATCGGGTACGATAATCGCCTGCATCCGGTTTCTGTGTTGTGGGCCAAAATGATGAGAATGAATGATTGGATTGATTGAAGTATTGTGATGCATGCGTACCTGTTGATTTCTCACCTTTTCTCAGTATAGACTAGAAAGTCATGTGAATAACCATGTGTCCGCTCGTGATCAATGCATGAATGTCGAGTTCTGGGGAAACGCGTCTCTTGATGGATCTCGAGTTGGGAATAGGGACGATCGATTGTCCCTTGTCTGTGTAATCTCTGTCGGCGGTGTACGTAGGTAACGACGGATGACTGGGACTGCTGGATGGGAATAAGGTAGATGTGCATTTAGATGATTGAACGTGGTAAATAAGTGGATGCACTCCCCTGAGAGCACCTGACAGACCTCACTCCCCGGGAACGCCCGCAGGTCTTGTGCACGCACGTGTAAGCCCGACCCCGAGGGCTGCCGCTTACATGAGTGTCTGCAAACCCTGCCTGCAACCCTCTTCCCGAATGAGTGACTCGGAGGTTCTGATAGTCCCGCAGTATGAATATTGAGACTCTGTTCCTTGTTACTGATCGCGAGTGTCTAAGAGACCGAGAATTCCGAGAATACTGGGAGCAGGCGCACTTTTTTGCACACCCCAGGGCTGGACTCCCGGAATTCCCCTATCGAACGAGGCGCGAGCGCGTTTGTCAGTGGGACATCCGGCGAGCCTTGGACGATATTCCCTATCCTTTTTGCCGTTCCAGCCTGCCCACGTGTCAGATTATCACGGAACCCGGCATCGTCATCATCGAAACGAAATACCCTCCCTATTACCTCATGTTGCCCTTCCACAGCCTAACGATCACTCCCTGGCATGGGATCGCTCCTTACTGGCATGACTCACCTTGCCCTGAGTGCCAGCAAGACCGTGCCTACCGGGCCGCAGGATTCACCCGATGAACCCTCTCCGAAGCCGAGCGATGGGCACACAGCGTTCGTCGCGTTCGTCGGCAACAATTACTCAGACAGCGCGACAGCCACAACGTCCCGCTGGTTCACCAAATACGGGACAGACCCAGATGACGGAACCCGCGGGGATGGTGATCCATCCTCCGAGGTTTACAAGCTCGATACGACCTGCGCTTGCCATCTTGCAAAAATACCCCTAGAGCTTGCCACAGGAGATCTCAGTTCTGACCTGAGACTCCGCCCCCATTTTCCTAAAATCCTTGGCACACCCCTTTTTCGCACTTTCGGGCCCCCATCCCACTCCGATCAGGAAGTCGCGCAGGGCATGAGGTTGGGTGTCACAGCGGTCGGTAACCGATCGCGGGAAAAAGTCATCAGGGGCAGTTATGGAAGAAGTAAAATAAGTTTCTGTTCCATCCCCCTTCTCTTTTCAAGAAGGAAAAAGAAAAAGAAAAGAAAAATAAACCCCGCTCTTCCCGATCACCTAGAACCCGTACTTAGAGACTTACGTGGGATTTACAGGAAGCCGCTGAGTACGGATCCTGGCTTATCACAGGCTGACTCCCAGTATGTGGAGGTAGCGGAATTCACCACCTCCACTCCTCCACGTCTATGGGGAGGTCCTGGATGGGAAGTTCCGGCCTGAATGCTATGGAAGAGTCCTTTTCTCTAAGCACTCTGATCCGATAGGCCAACGCCCTGTCGATCCAGGCTACCTCGTCCGGCTTGCCTCTAGACAGACGGTTCTATTGATCCTGCTGGAGCAGGTTTACCAGCATTTCTGACCCTCCCTTGTTGGTCCGTTGTCCAGCAATTCCTGAAAAGTGGTCGGCGGACCACCTCCTCCCATCTACTCGGCAGACGTCTATCAGGGAGCCGAAACCTTCTTCAGTCCTTTATCGATTGCGCCCCGAAATTATCCTTTTGAAGGTCCGTGTGTGCCGCAGCCAGGTCTGAATGTGTGCGTGGCCAGGGGAGGGGGGTCTGGGGAGTGGCCAAAAAGTGTCATCTAGCCAGGTCATACTCCTATCTGTTGTCCGCTGTGCTGCCCGGTCTTTGCATAGAGCTGTCTGCTCCACATTGCTGCACTTCTGTGTCTCTGCTGCTAGAGCTGATGGTACCTTCCTTGTTCCAATCTGATGTGCCAGCTCTGATAGGCACCAGATAGGAACAAGGTACCATAGAGCAGACATGATTGATAGGAACAAACTCACTCCTTTGTCTCTGCAGATAGAGATGTCTAGAGCTCTGTTCGGTACCATCTGATGAGGGAATAGGACCAGTCTTTCCGTAGAGCTGTCTGCTTCGCACAGCCGCACTCCTGTGTCTCCCCTGGTAGAGCTGATGGTATCTTCTTCCTTGTTCCAATCTTGTGTGCCAGGTCTGATAGGCACCAGATAGGAACAAGGTACCATAGAGCAGACGTGATTGATAGGAACAACACCTGTGTCTCTGCCGGTACAGATGCCTAAAGCTGTCGGCTCGGTACCATCTGTTGGGGGAATAGGGCCCGTCTTTGCGTAGAGCTGTCTGCTTCACACAGCCACACTGCTGTGTCTCTGCACCGGTAGAGCTGATGGTACCTTCCTTGTTCCAATCTCGTGTGCCAGCTCTGCTACAGTAGGCACCAGATACGAACAAGGTACCACAGAGCAGAGATGCACTCCTCTGTCGCTGCAGATAGAGATGTCTAGAGCCGTCTGTCTGCGGAGTAGGTCCCCAATTCCTCACTGAATTGGGAGAGCCTAATGGCCAACCGTGTGCGCGCTGAGTCGTCGCTCGCTCGACCTAAGGTGTGGGGTGGCAAGTGGTCTACCTCTATGTGTTTGCCACTGTTTGGGTCCCACATGTGGCCACGGCGGTATGCGAGGGAATCGAACCGACGATCTCCTGTATGCCACTTTTATGCCTTCACTCATGAACAGAGCTTGCACCCTTGACTTTTTTTCTGGCTTTTCCCGCTTGTACTTTTCCTGCCGACCGCTGAAATCTCCTCGAGCATATCCAGTTTCAGCGAATCCAGTTCGCTTTTCGACTTTTTGTCATTTGTTTTGTCGTTTTGCTCTCCCTTTTCGATTTTGTTGTGTCACAATCCCTTGTCGTTTTGCAGCCTTTTTGCGTGCTTTTGGCCACCGCCACACCACTCTCAAAAGGTGAAAAAGACAAAAATGTAGCGGGCGCATCTGGCCGTGTTCTAGCGGGAAGTTCGTTCTCATTTCGCACATTTCGAGAGTGGTGACGCGATGCCCTTTGTTGGTGGGGCGTTCGCCACCCCAGCGAGGGATGCACGACAGGACAACGCCACCCGTCGAGGGCCCCACAAAATCCGGACGGGTGCTGTACGTTTCGAGTTGCTTTTCCTTTTTGGCAATTTTTGGCAATGGTGGTGCCTTCCCCTCAACGGGATTTCTGCGCGCTTCTTTTTTTTTTTTTTTTTGGGTTTTTTGGATCTGCGCGCTTCTCGCCGCGTCCCGAGAGCTCCCACTCGGACCATCGAGAGCACGTATCCCAGTTGAGGATACACAGAGATCTGGCGGCGGAAAAGGACGTGTTCGATCCCGCGATCGAACGGCCGAGGCGGCACTTTGCAGCCAAGTAGAAAACGCACTTGTCTGAGGGCCAGAAGGGTCATGTCCCATGAGCGGAATCGCTTGCTGACGGAGCATCACCATGGAGGTTTAGGGAACGTTTGGACCAGGTTCACCTTATAGGCAGGGCCTCGCTGCGCCACTCACCAAACGTGAAAACGACAAAGGCAAAAAAAAAAAAGAAAAGAAAAAAAAAAAGACAAAGGCTTTGGCGAGCGCATCTTCCCACGTTCTCGGTGAAGATACGTCCTCCGTTTTGCACATTTGGTGAATAGCGAGGAATGGCACTATGTAATCCAGGTTCACGCTCTGGAATCCAGGTCCATGCGGAATAATCCTGGTCCATAGAATGTTAGCCCAAGCCGCTGCTCCCACCACCTGCTGGCAAGCACCAGTCACTCGTTTTTCTTTTTTCTTTTTTTTTTTCAGCAGCCGCTCGTTTACACCGCGCGGGGCAAAGCTAAGGGCGGAGCAAAGCTATGGCGGTATCGTTGTTTATTTAAGAAAAAAAAAGAAAAAAGAGCGGGCAAAGCTATGGCGGGGAAGCACCGCGCGGGGGAAGCTAAGGGCAGGCAAAGCTAATGGCGGGCAAAGCTGATTAGCGGTCTCAGTTTGACGGAGAGACTTGGCGGGGGGGCTCTGTGTGCATCGAGAGTGCGCGACGAGGTGCGACCGAATGTGCGACATAAAACTGGCGGCTTTCCGTGACGTATACGACCCACATACGAGCCAGATTCAGTCGCGGAAGTCATCGGGCGGCGAAACGGGGGGGCAATTAGCGGTCTTCAGTTGACGGAGACACATGTCGGGGCACTCCGGGGCTACCTCCTGCCCCCGAATACCACGTACGGTCATATAGCTGTATTTGAGGCATCTTTCTGTCTAGATACAGCCATAATGACCGTACGTTGTACTCGGGGGACGAAGGTAGGTCCCACTTACACGAATTAAGCGATATGACCGTAGATAGGATAGCAAGAGATCGACGGCCAGATTCTCTTAATCCGTGCAAGTGGGACCTTGCCCCCGGGCATCGGAAGTGCGCTTCGGGCCCGATGGACTGTGCGAAATAAAACTGGCAGGTCTCGGTCGACGTACCTGACCCGATTACGAGCCAGATTCTTCTCGAAAGTCGAAGTGCTTGTACATTCCGGCCCGCTCATCCTCGTCATCAAGGTGCTCAAACCGTTTTTTGAGAGAAGAATATAGCTCAGTTTTAAAATTTTAAAAAATAAAAAAATTCAAACCGTTTTGTTGGCGCCTTCGCTCTTCTTTGTTCCGATCGCTGTGAGTCTCCGCCCTCGCATAGGACCTAAGTTGCACCGGTCGCCATCCACCAAGATTGTCAATGCATCTGGACTTGTGATCCTCCAGATGCATTCAAAATGTTTATGGATGGCGGGTATTTTAACTAGGCCCATAGCATTGCATCTCTGCCGTGTCATCTCCGTCCCTCCGCCTGCCTTCTGCCGCCATAGGTCCCACAGTAGTTGCACTACTCGCCGTCCGGCAACATTTTGACCGAACCTGGACAGGATCTCCGTCAAGATGCATTCAAAATCTTGCCGGGGGGTGGCGACTACTGGTGCAACTATGGTAGGTCCATATTATCCTCTTTCCATCTGCCTATCATTCCGGCGGGCCAGTCTAACGAACTACAGCTCCAGTGTTTTTTTTTTTTCTTTTTTTCTTTTTTTGCTGCGGGAGGGAGATCCCTCTAGCATTGTATGTGGAGTAGTGTAGAGGGTGTGCGACCCGCCTCCGCCGTCGATGGGAATGAGGATCGGTGGTTTCGATTTTCCTCTATTTTTGCCCTCGAAAATATATGTTTTTTTGGAGCATCCCATTGGGTGGTCTTTCTTTTGTTTTGCTTGCCGTGTTCCTCTGGGGGTCCCGAACGTGAGTGAAAATCAGACCCATTTTTTTTGTGTTGCTTTTCACTCACCTTTCACTCACCTTTGGGTTGTGGCCCATGCGTGGAAGAGAGGCCGAAAACAAAATTTTTCGGTGTTTCCCATCATGTGGGAATGTCAGTCCGTGTCAGACCCTCGTCCAGTTGTCTGTAGTCCCCGCAAATGTTTCACATGGGCAATGCTTTTGTCCTCTTCCTTTGACATGCATGTGCCCCCTTATTTTTTGGGAGGTGTTTCGGAGGGTTCGATCCCCTCACCTACAGCAAATGGTGTATGGCGTTACTCTTGCCCTTGTTTTTTTACGTTTATTTTCCCTATTTCACGCTGCCACCCACCTGTCCCCCACCCGTCCCCCACCCGTCACACTAATCCACATACCTGGCTAGTGGGATCTCCCTCCGGGTGGGTTAGTTTCAGCCGTAGACGTTGTAGATCCAAGGAGGAAAAAAAATAAAAATTAAAAAAACTAGCGGACGAACGAAACGGCCAAATTCGTTGAATGGTGGGTGGCTCGTGCAACGCCTATGGTAGCCTCTATTGGTGAGGGCATTCCAAAGCCACGGCTTATCTAACCGAATTCGGTCGTAATTTAGGCCAGAAACATGCAGGAAAGTCTTGCTCTGTGTATGAACTTCCCTGCACCAGATCTAAGTTTACGGGTCCGTCGCGGTTTTTGCTGCTTCTCCTCCATGGCCACTTCTCCTCTCTACATCGGTTTTTCCTCTACACGGCCATGTCTCCTCTTCCTCCTCTTCCTCCTAATACTACTCTCCGTCCTCCTCGTGTGTAGTGGAGCGAGGCCATTCTACTCCTGGGGCGAGGTCCCATTAGCAAAGAGGATTGGATGGAACGCCTGAATTTAGACGTGTTTTAAGCACACATGCAGAAAAGCAGTTCCATCTCGATTTTGTGCACCTTTCCACAAACGCTTCCAGTTTCAGGCGTTCAATCCGATCCGCTTTGCTAGTGGGAAGTCGCCCCTGCTTCTCCTCCTCTTCCTCTGGAATTCGCGCCTTTTCGTTCCCTTTTCCTCTTGCTGATGACGCAATGCTCCTCCGTGTCCTTGGGACGGTACGTCTTTCCTTCATGTACCTGACTCGGAAGACGACCATATTCAGTCAAAAAATCTCCCAGATCGCGAGTTTGCCCTCGTCTCGTGCGGCTGTTGTTCATGCCCCTGCGCTTCCCGAGGAAAGTGCATGCAATTCTGATACAGTGAAATAAAATAAATACATAATAATTTTGAAATTTCGAAAAAAAAGAGCGGTGTGGAATGCACACAACACCGCCATGGTCAGTTTTCTCCTTTTTTTTCTCTCCTTTTTCCTCTTTTTCGACGAACAACGTGAATTCGCTATTTTTCTAATTTTACTTCTGTGAACACGGTAATTCTCTATTTTCCTTTTTGTTTTTTTTGTTTTTTTTTGTTTTTTTTTCTCAGCCGTCGCATGACCGTCGCCTTTACGGCTGAGAATTGACGATGGCTAACCGGCGGTAGCTAGGATGTTTGCACAAAAAAAAAAAAAAAAAAAAAAAAAAAAAGCAGCTTTTTGTTTTCTTTGATCTTTTGCCCGGCGGATGACACCCCCCGCGGGCTCTTTCAAAAGAGGATGCATCGGTCTACGAAGAGGACCATGTTCATTCATTCCGCTGATCATGATGTTACTGTTCCACCTCACGCCGCGCCCACTCTCACCAAATGTAGAAAACACAAAACGACGGCGCGTGAATCTAGCCGCGTTGTCAGTGAACATACATTCTACAGCAGTACTACTCAACACTTCCTGACTGTCGATCCTCCCGCAGATCGATGGCGAAAGATGACGACATGTTGTTTTGTTGGTCGAGTCCCAATTTTCTTTTTTCTTTCGGTAATTTGGGTCATGTGTTTCTCGCCGTCGATCGAGTTTTGGAAAGACATGGATGATTCGAATAGAACACTTGTACGTTGTATTCGAAAATTGGGCTGCTCGAATACAAGTTGCATGCGTTGTATTCCAATAGAAAGAACCATTTCATTCGAATTGTAATGAAATAAATATGTTTCTCAAAAAAAAGAAAGGAACGCATTTTATACGTCGTACTCGTTTAGAAAGCGCATAGGTTATGGTTCCGAGCGGTCGGGCAGTGAGGGATCGCGAAGCGTTGCGGCGCTTGGAGACCGTTGTGACGCAGGGCTAGAGCTTGCCATTTGAGTAGCGGGTTCTTCGCGGGGTGTATGGCGGCGCTTGGGCGCTGGGTGGAGGCGAGGACCACGGGACTTTGACTGGTCCTGGCTATGGCCGGCCTCGGCCGACTGGTGTCGGTAGTCCTGGCTAGTCGAGGAGGAGCAGCGTGGGGCTTTGTGGGGACGACTGGCGGGCGGGGTCTGACCGCTTCTATATCAGATATGGAGCTGGATTGGGAGGGCATCTGCCCCCTGGTCTATAGATATGTAACTGGACGTGGTGTTCCGTGGTTGAGGGTGGAGACTATATTCGTCCAGAGAATGACGCCGCTGGCGGCGAAGCTGGGTGGTGAGACGGATCTCCGTGCTCATCCACATTTTCCGGCTCGTCGTGTTAGACGAGCATCTTACGTTTGCTGTTTCGATTGGCTGGACTTGCGATTGGGAGCAGCACGCTGGGGAATGGATCAGGACAACTTTCGGCTCTGGTTTGCCCTGTTTTGGTGACTTTTCCTTTTTGCCGTTTTAGGCGATTGATTGGGTTTTAGTGTATCGTGTTTGGTTGGTTTTGAGATTGCTGTTTTAGCTGATTGGTGGGTTTTCGCGTTTTGTAGGTTTTGGTTGTTTTCTGTGTTTTGTTGCGCTCGCGGTTGTTTTAATTGAGTGTGTTAGACCCGTGTCTGAGTTGCTCCCAACAACTGGTTTCGAACAGGACTGTGTGTTCCTTTAGGTTGGCAACCCTATTTGTTTTGTTGGCATTGTTGCTACGATCCTGTTTCGGCTGTGGATGTTGAACAGGACTGTGTGTCCCTATAGGTCGGCGACCCTATTTGTTCTGTTGCTACGATCCTGTTCGGCTGTGGATGGAATTCTACGTGTACGTAGGAATTTCGATCTCTCTTGTTAATGCAGGGATCATAGTTGTTTGTTCGTTTTCGTAACTGGTTTCTGGATTTTGCTGTCACCCTTTTTACAGAGGGATTGGTGAGCATCTGCTCCGCTGGGACTTTATCATGGAGGGCGGTGAAGCCCCGTAGGGAACAGATGCAGATTTGGGTTGCGGAGTACCTTAAATCGCGAGGAGGAGGGTGGGGTTTGCGGGGCTTTCTGGCCCCTGCCGCGCGGGTGGTAGGGTACATCTGCTGGTTTGCAAAAACGCTATCGTGGTGGGAGTTGGTGCTTTTGATAACGGTCAGTGTGGGTGTTGGTGCTTTTGGTAACGGTCAGTGTGGGTGAGGGTACGATCTGCCCTGAATCGCGTGGAGGTGGGCGGGTTTTGCGGGGTCTACGTCTGCAGTTAGGGGGCTGCAGATATAGACCCCTGCCGTGCGGGTGGCAGGGCGGTTCTGCAGGGTAGGGTTACTGTTGGATGATGGCCTTTTGGTTCTGCTGTTGGTTTGTGTAGTGCTAGTTGGGGTTCCGTTGGTTTCGGAAACCTTGTTTGGTTCTGGAATTTCGTTTTTCATGTGAGGGATGCTGGACCCGTTTTCCGGCTTGTATAATGGATAGCGACTCCGGTATGAACCTGGCCGGTGTGCCCGGGTCATATTGGGAAGGTCGCAAGCTTTGGAAAAAAAAAAAGAAAAAAAAAAGAAGAAAAAAAAGAAAGCGCATAGGTTATGGTCGGGGGAACGCAGTAGTACTGTTTAACTAATCTTCTCCTGGACGGAACTGCGGCCAGATTCTTACACGCCAGGTCGCAGATGGGGTCATATGCATTTAAGACAGTGCTACTGTGAGCACGCCGCGTTCATGGTTTGGTTGGTTGGTTGGTGCAACCATGAACTGTTGAAACAAACACCCAAGTTCCAATCCGAATGCAACCCAACGCAACTTTGAAATTCCGGTTATTCGAATAGAACGCATGTGTGTTGTAATCGAGATTCAGGCTTATTCGAATAGAACGTATCTGCCTTGTACTCGAATAGAAAGTGGCCTATATGTTGTATTCGTTTACAACACATATGTGTTTTTTCGGGGGAGGAAGGAAGCAGCGTTGCGTTTCCTCAGTGCCCCGATCTGGAGGTGTTTGTGGAGATGTGTTCGAACAGAACGGGTATGGGTTGTCTTCGAATAGAACAAAGCCTGCATGTTGTATTCGTTTACAACGCAGATGCGTTTGTTCGGGGGAAGAAGGTCGAAGCGTTGAGTTTCCTCAGCGCCCGAATCTGGACGTGTTTGTGGAGATGTGCAGTTGACGAAACTCAACGCTGCTAACTGGACTCGCCGCCTGGCGCCTGCCAGTTCGAAAATGACATCTCAAGAATCCAGAGGGAAGTGCGACCTCCTCTCGCTCCTGTCCTCTTGTGCTACCGGTAGCGTGGATGGGTGTAGTTGCTACCGGTAGGGTCCACGATACCGGTAGGGCGGGATGTTCTTTTTTTTTTTTTTTTGGAAGAAGGCCAATGCAGGGCGGGATGTTTCACAGAGCGGGATTCTTTCAATTTCAATTTTGGCTGTCCATCTTCGCAATCTACGGCCAGGAAATGAGAACTCGGCGGGAGCCGAGTCCCACTTGTAGATGACGAAATTCGACTAAGTGACTATCCCCCTTGGCCAGATTGTTCATTTTTAACCCTCGATCTACAGAATCGACGGCCAGTATCGAGAAATCGGGTGAGTGGGACTCGATCCGGCGAAAAGGTCCCTCTTGCACAGATGAAGAGATTATGGCCGTTGATCATTGCTATCTACGGTCAATATCGCTTTATTCGTGTAAGTGGGACCTACGGTAGCCCCGCCTTATTCGTGGGGTGGTTGTCTGCGTTCTGCTTTTTTTCGTTGTTTTTTTTTTGTCCCTTTCCTTTTGTGCGTTCTGCATTTTCGTCAAGCGTGTGCGTTCAGTCGTAAGGCGCCCATGCCAATCCCAACTGTCGTTATTTTTTTTTTTCTCTTTTATTTTATTTTACAAAAAAACAAATTACCCATAACAGAAACTGTTGGTCGTCTCGACCTCGCGGCGTTGCCGCTGTACTACTTTTGGCCGCTGTGGTCACCCCGCCCATGTGGGCCAATGGGATACACATGGACGTGCTGGTAAAGAGGTCATGAGCTCGAATCCCGCAACATAGCTAGATGCCACAGTGTGAGGGGCTTACCCCCTTTCGAAAAAGGAAAACGAAAAGAAAGTTGAGCTTTTGGCGCTTTTCGTTTCGCCCTACGTGGGCCGGGTGCTCCTCACTCTGTTTCCCTCCTCCTCCTACACATATGCTCCGCCTAGCTCCTCTCACCTTGCCTTCCCCCGGCCGGCCAGTCTTCGTCCCCCGCCAGTCGCCGTCCGCCCGCCCGCCCGCTGCCGCCGCCTAGCTCCTCTCCCCTTGCCTCACCCCGCCGTTCCTTTCCCCGCCACTCTGCGTCCCCGCCTACTCTCCCTCCCTTCTCCTCCTCTCTCTCCCTCCTTCCCTCCCTTCTCCTCCTCTCTCTCCCTCCTTCCCTCCCTTCTCCTCCTCTCTCTCCCTCCTTCCCGCCCAAAGTACACACCTCAACGACGTCATCAATCCGAAGTCCGAAGGCGATATTTATAGTGGGAAGGACACAGTCGATGGTCTGCTTGCTCGCTTGGTAGGAGGGCAGCGATATCGTGGGCTGCATAGACTTGGTCTTCCTCACTTTGCACACACTGTCACGCTCTTCTCCCCTTTTATTTCTCTCTTCGGGGTCGTTCTTATACTGATGAGTCTTATTGCTTGTATCCTTGTAAAGTTGAAGAAATATCGCAGCTCTTCTCCTCTCCTTCTCTCTTCAGAATTCTATAGATGCACCGGACGATCAGACTGACTGGGAGGATCAAGAAAAAAAAACGCCATAGCTAACAGGGAACGAAAGGAGTAGAAGTAGATCTGGAAAGGTAGACGAAAGACTTGCCGTCTCGGAATGTGTCAAGCTACAGAGGGGGGTGAGTTGAGGAGAGACTTGTGTGGTTTCCATGGGTACCGTTCTCTCGATGTCTTAGGGAGAGTGTCTGCAAGCAGATAAGGGGAAAGGAAACGAAGCGCGCAAGTGCTTAAAGGCGGAAGCGCGCATTCTTAAAGGCGCAAGCACTTGCTGGGAGGTATTCGCTACCGTAAGTATGCGCATTGCGACTGAAGGGTGACGTATTCTGTGTGTGTGTGTGTGTGTGTGTGTGTGTGTGTGTGTGTGTGTGTGTGTGTGTGTGTGTGTGGTGTGAGAGAGAGAGAGAGAGAGAGAGAGAGAGAGAG
>BFEA01000453.1:30720-46835 GCA_003427395.1 Chara braunii
TCTCTCTCTCTCTCTCTCTCTCTCTCTCTCTCTCTCTCTCTCTCTCTCTCTCTCTCTCTCTCTCTCTCTCTCTCTCTCTCTCTCTCTTCGTCAACCTGAATGCTGGGTTGGGGGTCGGGGGTCTTGTCGAGTTCAGGGAGATATCAGCCGTGTCGCGAAGACGTGACTGACCGATCTCCCTAGTTTTCGGATCTCCTGGATCTCCTGCGCGCACGAAGACGGAGAGAAAGGGGCGGGGTTGGCACCAATCCCAGGCGTACTCGCGGCGCTAGGATCGGAAAAGGGTTGGGGAAGGGAGGAAGGTCCAACAGACTCATGCATCCATGCAGACGGTCGACACCCGGAAATCGCCACAAAAGCGCTTGTACGCTATCGGAGGGCACGGTGTCCCGTCCCTCCGATTACATATCAGTCTCCTGCTCAGGTAACCCCACTGCAATACAACCTGCCCTAGAACCTTCGTTGCATACCAAACACTCTGCCTGGGGACTTCTACGGCGCACCAAGGGTACCCATGCTGTACTCCGCTGTGGGACCAACCCTGTTGTCGCTATTGCAGAAATGCAGTTTGTCTGCAACAGTAGGGGCCACCTGGGTTGCCCGGGGATGCATTGCTGGAAAATGGTGCAGTTCTCTTAGCTGCACGCCTGCACCTATTGTCAGGGTTATGAGATAGGTACATAACAGATAAAGTCCACCCCATTAGATGGGAGGAAGTCTGTCAACAATCCCTATTTAACAATACCTGGATAAGGGATCACCAAGGAAACACGCTACACTATAACGACTCACCTTGGAAAGGATGGATTAAAAAGGTAATGGTCAGAATCAAAGACATTTGGAACAAAGAATCCAAGGATTGGGCTACTCATGAGGAAATTCAGGAAAAACTAAGGTATTGTCACCACTTGGAGTTGGCCCTGGAGAGGATTATTGAGTTGATCCCCTTGGCTTGGATCCGCATTCTCAGAAAATGACCTGAAATTAAGGCCAACGATTGGGTGGCCTTCATTGACAACAATCACAAAATAGACAATATCTTGGAAATCGAGGCAAATTGAGTTATATTAGCATCCCTCTTTATCCTTACAGAAGATAACAAAGTAATTCTCCATCCGGAGGATGATATCAGGTGGGTAACTGCTGATCAAATCTTTAGGATTAGAGTATTACAGACTAGAAATGAATGGTTAGCTTTCAGACCCAACACTCTCATCTCACACTTAGCAATGGATCCCGCATCATGGAAATGGGGATCGCATCTCAAAGGGAATAGGAATTACACCAGATCCCTCCATACCCTATCAATTAAATCAACATACAGAATGTTGAGAACTACAATCAACCTCAGGGATAGGGTATCCAACATACGGATGAGGCATCTTAATCTGGACATAAATGATATAAAACACATTAAGTGGTTTCGTAACAAGAACTTTAAACCAGCCAAAATTGCATCCTTACAATGGCAGATTGAACACAGATGACTCCCTCCTAATGATTGGTTGATAGATAAAACTGCACAAGACAAGAACAATAAAGCCCAGACATGGTGCAAACTATGTAAAATTGCTTATCCAAGTAGAATGATTCCGAAAACAATCGAACACATTCCTTCAGTGCCTACGCTCAGTATGGCTTTGGAGATGGTGGGACAAAATTTGGAATAACTTAGAGACCAAGACTCAGTGGCCATGGAGCTGGCAACCCCTTCTATTGGAAGCATGGAACGTCGTTCTTTTTGATGAATTTACTCACAATTTGTTTATTCTCAGTAGGAGGGCAATTTTATGGGCCATTTGGACGAGAAGATGCATCTATGAGTGGGAAGGAGCTAGGGTGGATGGCCCAGAGTTCACGAAAACCATCAAAGAACAAATTTAGATTGGCATCCTACACCAATGGGAACTCACAAAAGAGAAAATTCAGTTTTTATCCAACAAAAACGAAATCTCCCAGCAAATACAACAGTTCAACTTGATCTGGCTTGGAGGGAAACAGGGGGGGGAAATAGGGAAGGTAGTATGGGAAGGAGCTACAGAGGATGAGGAAGGAGACATCAAAAGGAATTAGAAGATCATTTTTGAAGACTGGTGTTCGATTGATCCCTCAATTCCCTTGAGACCCCTCTCATAATTTCCTGACCCATTGCCACCCCCCCCAAGTGTGTTAGTGCCTACCTCTTGATTTGGAATAGGCGATAACATGCGAGTTGAATCAGACAGTAACTGCTGTTAGAATCATGGCTCCATGAGTTTGCTTGACCGTGGGATGCCTGGAGGGGGAATTGTCTTGATGCTTTTCTCACAATGGGTTTCATTTCGATGGTTTAGATGAGGGACAATACAAACACAAATCGCTGGGGAGACAACACTATCATCAGAGGCACTAGTTCCTCCTTAGTACCAGGGCTTATGAGTGAAATCTGCCGCCACTCTAGTGAGGGTGAAGAGGTACAGGGGACACTGGGCCTGGTTCCAAGCAAGTGTTTGTGTATTATCTTTGTGTTACATCTCAAGGGACGCTGAACCCGTTTTCCAGCAGGTGCAGCTCCCCACCAATGGATTGGAGCCCCCAGTGTATCAGGTAGGAGTGTATGCTCCTATCACGGGTTACAAAAAAAAAAAGAAAAAAAAAAAGAAAAAAAAAGGAAAAAGGAAAAACTCCGAAAAATGAAGAATTTAGGGACGAAGGCTTATAATTTTTGTATATCTGCGTCGAAGTTTGAATCGCCACTCTGGATGTCACGTCAGACAGCCCATAGTTATAGTAACGCAAAGATTTTTTTTTTTTTTTTTTTTTTCCTTCCATTATTTTATTAGTACCTCTTTTATTCAGCATCTTCAAATTCTAATCCCCCGCCTACTCGCGAGGAACGAACAGTCCGCGTTTGAATAATAATTCGAAAGCGGGTGGCTTAGACTGACCGACCCTTCATTCTAGTCCTCGTGAGTTCGACTGGTGAGCTGCTACTGAGATGGGATCCCAAAATGGGAGTACCCGCGGCCGCTTCAATAAGGAGTCTATCGCCCCTCTAGTGGGAGGTTATAGGCCCCCTCCTTACCATCAGACACGGGTACCCATTAGGGGTAGTTCGACGGCCTGTTTTGAAAAGAGGAGGTTGGCCGTCAGTATCCCATTATGGGACCACTGCGTCGGGCTCGCAGTCACGTCACAACGAGGTGAGGGGATTTGGGATCGATAGCAGGGGCTTCTGCTTTCACCATGACCATTGAGATTGACTTTTCGTTTTCATTTATTTATTCATTTTTGTTATGTATTGAATTTTTATTATTAGCAAGCAGAACTTGGGAGGCTGTTTAAGCACCTCGTTTAGAACGCAGGGATCGTGGTGTGTAGCTATCCTATAAAGGTTGAAAGGGGCTAGTTGTTGACTCCTGGCCAATAGAAGCGCGTAGGCATCCCCGTTCTGCTGACGCTAGTAACCTGAGGGAGAAGGGCAGAATGGTGTGGTGTTCCGTCGGTGAGCTATTTGTGTGCGCGTGAACCAGGTATCGAGACCCTGGCTATTTTGAGCGTGACTATGGCGTACTGAAATGGCCTGTGTGGCTACAGACCGAGGTACGTGAAGTACTCCTGGATGTGGGAGCGTGAGGATGAGACGGGTACACTGGTTGAGACCATCTTGTCTTATGGAAAACCCACGGCGGAGGTGACGTTGAAAATTAACGTGTGCGACCACCGGGAGCAGGAGATGAGGAGAGACGAGGGACTACAAACAACTATTACCGAGGCGCGCAACAGGGCAGAGCGGAGGTGTAGGCGAGACGGAGTGACTGCGGGCATGGGGGTGACATTCACTTACCACGAGGATGACTCGTCTACCAAGACCACTACCAGAGAGGTGCAGCGCGTCGATCAGGACTTCGAAGGGGAGTCTGAAATGAGCGACGCTAGGACGACTCGGTCTTGGCACGAATGGGACCAGTGGCGACGAGACCATCCGCCTGCAGAGCCCGTTGAAGATGGCTCGGAGGCCAGTTCGCAAGAAAGGACTTTCGTGCGTGACTTATGCAAGAAAGGAGTGTGGATACGAAGTGAGCGACACGAGTTCGACATGGTGACGTTCATGCCTTCTCTTTGTCGGGTTGGACTCAAAAATGGAGGGTTCACGAAGAAGAGGGCAAGGTCATGGGAACTGTCACGGGGCGTATAGGCTCTTGTCATTCTGCTTGCTCGAGAAGAACTGCGTAGTGGCCAGTGCAAGTATCCCCGCGAGATTTCGTCCTAATAACGACGCAGATGTGACCCAAAGTGACCGCTAGTACACGTCCCTCGCCTCTTCAATCCCACTGTTATCTCTTGCACATTATACAAGTCCCTTGTCTACAATTGCCTTAATTGCTCGTATCTCGCCTCCGAAGTGAGTTGGCCCCGGGCTATCCCGCACTGGCGATGTTCTCACACCCCTTTCAAGCGCGTCCCTTATCCCACAATGCGTGCCTGGCCAGCGGGCAGTGGTCTATGGAGAGAGACTCTGGTACGACCTGGTGCGGGAATTCATTGTTGACGTCATTAACTCCCATGCGCAACCTGTACGATTCTCTTGATTGCGCGAGACAGTAGTCAGTTCGTGGAGTGTCTAACAGTGGGCGCGTTTTCAAGCTCTGAAGTTACCTACTCGACAAAGGATCTTGTCAAACAAACGGTTACAGTGCACTTCTTTTTCTGTATAACGCAATGTGGAGATAATTAGTAATGCTAACCGCATACCTCTGCCTCTTACCTGTTCGGAATTACAATTTTGTTGCGCGCTGAGGTAGGGCTGAATACAATCACGAAGGGGGAAATTCTCTTTGAAAGCTCCTCCTTATTTAGTCAGTCCTATCCCTTGCCATTGGCTGTTGTGGGTTGCTCTGATTAAGGGAAAGTTTGGGAAATAGTAGCTCACTGGAAACGTAAGTGTGTGAGAAGGGTGAACTGGACATGGCATGAATCGAGTTATAATGAACTTTGTGATTAAGTAGAACGTTCCTCCTTTGTAGCTCGAAAACGAGAGTTAGGGTTCATGTCAACAAACAACAGAATTGCAATGGGAAGGGGGATCAATGCAATGGGTTAAGTGATCGGTCTGATCCGTTGCTTGTCGACGTGAAGGGGAATGAGGACAACTGTTTTCTTGGTGAACGTATTAAAAAACCGGGGTCGCAAAATAGATTTCTGCCCCTTCATTCTCTCCCATGAATTATCGGAACTAGTTTAATCCTTACTGCTTTATCTTTTTGAAGTTGTTCTGTCGGGAAAAGTAAGAGTGGGTGAGTCCATCTGATTGGAATCTGACTGAGCTGATGACGGTCATTGGCCATGATGACACGAGCTAAGTCCGGACCTTTAGCCAGTGGGCGATATTGTACCTCACTCAAAAGTATTGAAAGAAACAGCCTCGGGACCAACTTGGGCGTTTGTGGAACCCTCCTTGTCTATCAATCTTGAATGGGCAAGAAAGGTTTAACCTTGAGAAAAATTGCACATCTCTTCGTGAAATTTCTCCTTGACAGGGACTGACAAACTCGGTGTTATTCGGACTATGCTTGAAGATAGCCGCTATTGACGAAGTCACTCATAAGTAAAAAAAAAAAAAAAAAGGTTGACTTATGGGAGATTAATAAATGCTATCATCTCGTTTGATTTGTGTGAAGCACGTCCGATTCTGAAAGACTATTACTCATAGCATACTAAAATGAGACCGCCTCGATTACATACAAGCTCAATTCAAAGTACCCTACCTCCAGGAAAAATGTGAGCAATGAATGAGATCATCGCCTGTGATATGTTGTGTTTTACCTGAATGCTGATGAACTGTTAAGTGATAACCGGTGCAATATTTGAGAGGGAACGGAGAATAGAACCGAGCTCAGAATTTCTGCTTGGCGTTGGTGAAGGCTATACTTAGAGTTATGATATTAAGCATGGAAGCGTACAATTTTCAGACTTACCAGATCGGGTTCTAATTAGTTTCGAACTAAGTTTTGCTTCTCAGTGTTGGCCACCACTCCATGAGTAACCTTGCCCAGATAAGTAGAGCGAAACGCTAAGCTCAAAGGAAAAGGAAAGGGGGGGATAAAAGGTACTGAACTGATACAGGGTCTGCATGTATTAGTTGAGGCTGAGTACAAGACCCTTGTGAACCTTAGCCTCACCCAATTGGGGTTTGTTTGAGCAGAGGTCGGTGACTCAAAGGGGATCAAAAGTTACACGCAAGCAGTTGACAATGTGCAGTTCACATCTGTTCGGGTAATGCTTGGTGACTCCTCTAAGCTGAGTCTGGGCGCGTGTTCAGGCTCCTTGGCAGAGACATCGTTTTGTTCAATCTCCATTCCGTATGACTTGTTGCTACTTGCAATCTGACCCAACACTCAACCATCATTCAAATTTGTCTCTTTCAAACTAGATGGGTCCTAGTACATTCCCTGTCATGATAGTCCTAATGAAACACTTTTCACAAACTATCTGAAAAGTACTAACAACTTACCGTTCAATAGGCTGTAAGTTGGTCATCGTTAGAGAAAACGACCCGTTGGGGGCTGCCTGATTGGTTCCCCTGGAAACTCAACCTCTACTGGTCCATTGCAGTTTTCAGGGAACATTATCCCTTGCACTTACGCATGTTAATGGGCAGGAACAACTACAACATTGCTTGTTTTGATTGGTTTTCCCGGATGGTCCTAATTGAACAGATTACCCAGTACCCTGTTAAGCTTTGGTACTGCCATCAGTATTTGGGTGCAACTGGTTTGTGGTCAGGCATTGAACATCCTTATACTATGAACGAGCAACATTGTACCCCCTTGTGATGAGCGAATGAGCTTCACTCGGGCCCTGACCCCATGATGGCTTAAGGTCGGCTAACAAGCAGTCTGCAAAGAATATTGATAACCAGTAATTTGCAAAAAAAATCATGAAGTGAGCAGATGTCAAGGACAATAGAAGTGGGTTAGTTGCTGAGAAGCATGTAACATGACGCTAACTGAGAGGACTAGCAGCAAGCCTCAGATCGGAACTTCCAACAATAATCCATTGCGGGTAGGAGCCTGAGACCTATAGTACCCTCAACTCTGTTCTGAATCTATCAGGCAAGTAAGGATCATGTATAATAGCAACACTTTAGTGATGCTTTGTGCTGTCCACCGAGACAAAGACGAAGGGTGAGAAGATAAAGTTGATGGAGATGTCCTATATTATACGAAATTAATGAGGGTGAGAGCACTTCAGTTGGTTAAGAACCAGAAATTCATTAAGTATGTCGTCTACTTTCTTGGATCGAGTGAGAAACCGCACAACACCAAGTTGTCTCTAGAGGCGGTTGAGCAGGCCCGAGCAAGACTTAAGTGAACAAAAAGATACCGAAGTTACCCCATCAGCATTTCAAACATCAAATAACACCCAACGATTAACAACCTTCTCAGCATTCCGCCACTGTGTGACCAGTGTTCGGTGATTTACTATCTCAGCAGCATTCAATCATCTGTCAATCAACACTCGACCATCAAAGATTTGTTTCAGCCGAACAGTGTTTCCCTGCGAAGACATTGGATCAGTCTTCACAGTCGCTATTGCACATGAGTACAGTTCAATCATCCCCAATCGAGTGGTGAGTTTTGACCAAATTGCTTTTAAAAATGCCTTCCAATATCGGTACGTCAGTGCAATTGGCTTCAAGCGAGCTGAATTATCTATCTTTGTAGTTCATACTGAGTTTCCAGATAAAACTATTCATGATTTGAGATTCTATCTGAAAAAGGGCAAGGAGACTCATGAAAACTTCGATTCAGTGTGGACCTCAGCGGCCAGATACCTTGAGGAGAGAGAGAGGGAGCTTGATGAGAGTGGTACCAAGCTGATCCGCAACTTCGGACCCAAGCTTTACATAGACTACGCCAAACATTCAGTCTCCTTCATTCTCACGGATGATTCTTGCTCGGAAGACTTCGCAGATCTAGCTAAGAGGTATATTTCCCCTGCACTGCCTGCAGTGATTGACTACGAGGCAGTGACCGAACCATCAGAGTTCCGCCATCTCAGACGGGGGATCTTCTCTCAGCCTTATCTTCCTACTCTATGAGAGGAGTTTTGTGTTATGGTTGACTTCCGCATCATGGGACTTGGATGGAGATGCTCAGAGCTTGCAGGCTTTAGGTGACTCTACATTCAGAGGACACAATCTTAGGCAACGTAGATATGGCTCGAGGCACAAGAGACGCACAACCAAATGAGAGATCAGTGATGAGACTTCAGAGGGATGAGTGAAGACTCTTGACTAATGCTGGCCGTGTCTACTCGTTTGTGCTTTCATAAGATAATTATGAGTTCTCATTCTTCCCGTATTTATCTTGTCATTGCTAAAGTCAGTCAGTCTTTCTTCCTTTGCATTGCCTCTGCTTGATGATTGCGTTTTCTTATGGTCTTGTCACGATTCTCAAAATGAGAAAATTGGCAAAATTGATGCATGCATGACACACCAGAATTTTATGATTATTATTTGCATATTTTTTGTTGTTCCGAATCAAAATAAAAGATTCATAAGACTGGGGACCGACAAAGACCGCAATTGAAGGGTCTCGCTCGAAGCCGGACGCACACAACAGGAAGGGATTTGCTTTATTTAACTCGTTTATTTATTGCAAACATCATCAAAATCGTGCGTGACAGCTTGTTTGTTTTCCGGTCGCCAGAAGTGACCCAACTGGAAAAAGTGCGACAACGCGCCCCCACACACACACTGATCCAACCCTCCTGGACAATGAGACATTCAACAACCATAGACTCTCATACCACATCATACCACAACAGACATTTGACGTAATACCCACACTTCGGACCCTTGCACACAACACACTTCGACAGAGCAGCAATGGAGATAAAAGCGAGTTCCTCGGTATACAAAAATTCCTTACACGGCTGGCCGCCTTGGGCCCAGCCCCCAGTCCATCAGAACCACCGACAACCATAGCTGCAAGGCCCTGCCGCTGCCGGCGTCCGATCTCCAGCACCACTCAGTCCCTCCGACTGTCTTACCCTAAGTCTATCGCTAAACCCGCCCCACATTGTCACTCCGTCCGTCACTTGGGCTCGTCAAACCTGTTCGACGTCGCGGACCTTGCGCATAGCTCGCGCAGCATTGCAGCCGAGATCAAAGAGAGGGAGAGGAAGGGGTTGCGAGAATTTATAGCGCGGAAGGCGGCGAGGTGTCAGTGTGTGGTGCGGGCAGCACGAGGTGTAGATGAGCAGGACAGGAGAAGGGCCAAGGTTCCAGAAATATAGAAGGATGCGAGTCGACCGTTCTGTGTGATTGGGGTGGACGTTCCAGTGGTGCACGCTTTTCTGCTTTCACCACATTGATCCGACCATCCCAATCACACAGCCAATCGCTCGCGATGATGAGTAAGGAGAGGATCGGACTTCGTTCGAGGGAAGAGGAAGAGTCATGCGAGAAGGGAGTGCGCAGCAAAAAGGGAAGATGGCGTGGGGATGCCAAGCGGGGGAACAGGTTTACGCGGCACACAAAAAATTGAAAAACAGCCGCGCGCGCAAAAATCAAAATTCCCACCCACACTAATTCCTAACTGTTTCTAGGATTTCTCGGTGAGGTCGCTAACCGACCGCGCGAAAAGTCATTAGGGGCAAAAGAAAAATAAGTTCCTGTTCCGTCCCCCTGTTTCTTTTCAAGAAGGAAAAAATAAAAAGAAAAGAAAAATAAACCCCGCCCTTCCCGATCACCTAGAACCCGTACTTCGAGGCTTACGTGGGATTTTCCCTTTAAGGGTACGGGAAACCGCTGAGTACGGATCCTGGCTTATCACAAGCTATCGCTTATGGTGTTGTTACTGTGACCTATTGACTGTCAATTACTATCTATCCACTTGTTGCCTTATGCTGTTGTGTTTGTGTCTGTATATGTGCTATTGCAGGATTGTGTTGTGTGGGGTGTAGTTGAGGGTGTTCCTGCATGTGTTTCTTGTCCCATATCGCGATGTGCAATGTAAGATGTGGTTGAGAGTGTTCCTGAGTGCATTTCCTGTGGTACACGCATGTGTGTTAGTCAATTTGTCAGTGGGCTAATCCTATCCGACGCAATTATGTGGCCGATGAGCCGAAGTGTTATTAGACCTTGTTCCCTGTGCAAGCTGCACTTTTGTATACTTTGACCAAATTCATGCCCCGCACATCTGTCTGGCCTCCAGTGAGACCAGCTGGGCTGCATTCTTGTGCGGTGCTGTGACAATGTGAGGTGAGGTGTTAGCGTGGCTGTGTGGGGCACCCTTGTCCACCCCCTGTTCCCACCCTCCCCAAAACCCATCGGTTCCCACCCTCCCAGTCCCCCGACAGTGGGGAGCAGTCTGTTATCTACTAACAAATGTAGATTGCCGGTCTGAGTCCATTGTCCTTTATTTTTCTTGTGTTTTGTGTCCTTTGTTCGGAAATGTGGGGACGTGAGGTGACAGCCCCAGCCACCCCCCTGTGCCCACCCTCCCTGAATCCCGCGCCAGTGTCATGGTGTATCACAGTGTGAAGCTATGCCGTGCTTTCTGCTCTACTATCCTAATCCCTTGTGGGGTGCTACGCCTCCCTGTGGCCACCCCCCCAGCACCCCCAACACCCATCTGACCCCCATAGGTCCTGGCTCTGTTGTAAGCTCCCCAGTGTGTATTCCTTCGTCCCTTTTATTCCAATGTGTACATGTCACGTCCCTTTTTTGTCCATGTGTCCTGCGACTGAAGAAGTTGTTGCCACGTTTTCATGCCCCATGCCCCTTCCTTACACTGCCTATGTTTCCCTTTGCTGTTCCTCTGTCGATGAGGTCGTATTTGATGCCTAGTATCCCTTGAGAGGGAGGGAGATATGTCTGAAGTAGCTTGGCCCTGGTATCTCATGTTCCAAATGCCATCCTTAGGCCAATTAGACTTTCTAGTAGAATTTTTCTGATGAAGTTTTCTGAACGTACTCGTTATGGGACGCTGGGCCCGGTTCCCAGTTTGTGCCAATTTGTGAGGATATGGTTGTATCTATGAGACGCTGGACCCGGTTTCCAGCAGGTGTTGCTCCCCACCAATAGATGGAGCTTTGTTTAAAAAAAAAAAAAAAAAAGAGAGGGAGGGAGTCCTTGCTCGGCTGGCAATCAGCATGGGCGCGAGAAAAAAAGAAAGAGGGGGGGGGGGGGAGGGTGAAAGTGGTAGAGTATTAGATGGGGGGGCAGGGGGGGCGCACATAGTAGGGGCGGGGGCGGTGCGGTTGCAGGAGCAGGGGGTGCGTGGGGCCACGAGATCCGAAACTGCAGACTCCTATGTTGGAACAACTTGAAGGATAAAGTTAGTTGGTTGGAAGGGGATATCAAAGTGATCTTGAAGCAGGCGTTCCCATCGGGGTTCCGTTAACAACCACTGTTTCCATCACAGATGGTTGTCCGGGTCCAATTCACAGAGCATCTGTTCGTTATCCACCCATAACGTGCGGAAGTTGTGTGAGAGGTCATTACGTTTGACTACATCTGGTTCGTTTGTCACCATGTTTCAAAGCTTTTGCCAGGCCGCATGTGTACTAACCGTTATTGTTTCTGCGATTGATGCTCGTGCTTCCATATACCCAAACGTGTGTTGTTTGCGTTCGTGTGCACACCTCATTTGCCACGCTGCCATAAGCATTGGTAGGCGTGTAGTGGTGAACAGGTTGGTCATAAAGGGTGTCCATTGAGCCATTTGTGGTGTCATTTCCCCCAACAGGATTACTTTGATATCCCATGGTATACCGTATATGTGTTCCTGTGAGGTAATGCCATGCCGCATCCCACCAGCTCCACAGTTGGGCCACCATGGGGCAGTCCAAGAGACAATGTTCCAGGGTGGCTCTTCTTTTGGGGGACGTTGTTCCACCGCGGTAGCTGCAGAGTGGGGACAACTCTCCCCGGACTTCCAAATTTGTTTTGGATGTGAAAGTAATGTATTGAAGGGCAGAAGCTCCGTACATGCTTTAACCACCAGCTTCGCAGTACCCCAACACCTGGGGTTCTACCAAACAAAACTGATCTCTCACCCGTGGTCATGGCGTCTCTTGCCCTCATTCTGGCAGGGGTCGGCGCCTTCGGGACTCTATTACTGCTGCGGCATTCACACCAAGGAGCGTGCCGCGACCAGCGATGGAACTCGAGAATATTGTCGAGGATGCGTAGCGGGCTCATGAGGTAAAGAGATGCTGTCGTCTACACTGGCGTTTTTTTGCTCCGGGAGTGAATGACGACCCATAGTCCGGAAGCGTGCAGCTACGAAGGGGATCACCTTCTCTGGCGACGGAGACGAGAGAGGGAGACTCGAGCGGTGGTAGAGATGAAAGAGGCCAGCGATTTTATGGCATCCAAAAAAGTCGCTGCGAGTGCGCATGAAGAATAAAGTGTGTGTGTGTGCGTGTCTGTGTGCGTGTCTAAGAGTGGGGGATGGGTGTGTGCTGATGAGACTGCATCTCCTTTCTTCGCTTTCTTGATGAAGAGTCCAGAAGGGTGGGGATTTTTCTATTTGGGCGCAGCGCTACCGGGAGCGCTGCGCCCCGGCATCAGCCACGGCAGAGTTCTAAGCTGGAGTGCAATACCGGGCTGATGGCAGGAGGTGGTAGTCACCACGGCAGAGTTCTAAGAGCGGGGGATGGGTGTGTGCTGATGGTATTTTTGGCGCGTAGCGCACGCGCAGGGCCCGGAGGCACTGGTCTAGGCCACGTCACTGGCTAGGCCACGTCAGGGGCGGCGAAGGACAACCATCTGCGGCCAGCGTTCTGTCGAATTGGTTCGAGAGACTCTCGAACCGAGGCCTCTGTCCACTACTCACCACATGCACAAAAGACAAAAAATATGGCGGTGTATCTTTCCATGGTCTAGGAGAAAATTCATTCTCATTTTGCACATTCGGTGAGTAGTGGAGCAAGGCCTTCGCACCGCCAAACTGCACTCCCGAAAAACGCAGGTCTTTTCTGACACAGTGGAGAGCGCCCCCTTCGAGAGCGCAGTGCGGCGATGAGGCTTCTCCAACCGGTTTTCGCGATTTCCAGAGTTCGACAGCGCTCTCGAACATTTTCCCGTTTTCGGGATAGGTGTGGCGAGGCCCAATACAACAGCAAAGAGGAGGCCGCTCAGATTCACGCTGGAGCAGGCCGAGCACAACTTCTTCCTTTTTTTTTTTTTTTTTTTTTTTTAACGCGACTCTTATGAATCACGACCCTTTTCTATTCTGGAGGGCAGAGCTCAACTTCGCCAGGCTCGCGTGTTGATCCGGGCTTGAACTATGTACTTCCTTGGGCACTGGCCCCGTAATGTCAAGCTGGTTTTCAAAAAAGAGAAAAAGAACAAAAAAAAGAAAAAGAAAAGGAATGGAATTCCAGTTTCTTCCCCCCCCCCCCCCGAAAAAAAAAAAAGCATTTGGCGGTTCCTACGGCGCTCCAGTGTGGGACAAGGACTTCTAACGCCTCTCCACTCTGCTCTATTTGTGCAGGCACTAGGATCGAAGACCTGCAACACCTGTGCCTGCATTGTGAGACCTCTCGACTGTTTTGGGACTGGTGGCGCTCAGGTTCAGTCACCATCCCGCGACCAATCTCCCAACTGTTTTGGCACTGCTGGCGCCCAGGCTCACCCCACGTCCCGCGGCTAAGCTCCCGTTGGACGGACAGTTTTATATTGCGGGGCGTGCCGGCCGGAAGACAACGGGCAAACTCGCCGCTGGCGCATGCGGAAGAGAGCTTAAGAGGAGCCATTTTGTGGACTTTGTGGACCCTTTGGAACTCAGCAGTGCAAAGGGGATAGAGACTCACTCCACCTAGTATGATCAGAGCTGAAACCAAGTTAAGCATCAAGCAGACCATCCCAACTGAATGGTCCCTCAAGGTCTTGAACAAGGGATGCTCCTCTAGATCTCTTAAAAAGTTTCAAGCACATTGGGGGGTTCCTCTGATTTGGTCGCTGTTCGTCCTGGTTCTGGACTGCGACCCGAGTTGGATTTTTCCTCCTTTTTTCTTTTAGGGTGTGAACAGCGTTTGTTTACAATCTTCATGTCACGATTATCTCCCTTGTACGCACGGTCCATTTTTCTTGTTGTGTAGATAGCACGTACAGTCAGGCTTGCGATTGCCGGTTCTTTGGGGCTTTTGTTTTGACTGTGTTGTTTGGAATGAGGACCGATCACGGATGTGGCTGCTACGGGCTCCCCCGAAGGGCCTCGCCACGCCAATGTCGAAACATTACGAAATTCGACATATGTCAGGAAATTCTCGACATGGCCTCTTTCGACAGAAAAACCCTCTTCGCCACACAGCATGTCGAAGTGAAGAACTCACAAGCCCTATGCACAAAAGAGACAAACTGTGGTGAAGATAGGACAAGCGTTGGTGCGTTCTCCTTTTCGACATTCGGGCAAGAATTTGAAGGACTGTTGAAAATTTCCAAGTTGCAGGCTGGGAAAAGAGCCCTTCTCAAGAGGAGGTGTCGAAACCATTTCCCTGACAGCTCCTGAAAAATTTTCGCATCTTGGACTTCAACATGCTGTGTGGCGAGGAGAAAATGTCGAAAATGCAGTTTTCGACATTGGTGTGGCGATGCCCTAATACTATAATGACAATACAAAAGACATGAAAGGCCGTCATGTTCAGATTTGACAGGTATTTGTCTCTTTTTCGTGTCTGCTGCTAATAGCTGTGATTCCTGCTTGCTGTGGATAGAAGCGTTTTGTTCTCCTTCTGGGCCTATGTTCACTTCTGTAAGAGACGCCGGGCCCGTTCCCCGAAAAAAAAAAAAAAAGGAAAAAAGAAAGAAAGAAAGAAAGAAAGAAAGAGAGAGAAGAATTCCAGTTTCTGAAACCCCATCATAAAAAAAGGGGAAACTGCTCCTGAGTCACCTTTCTAGTTTGAAATGGGCAAGAAAAGACAAAGTGCCGCGGCTGCCATCGTTTGAGTCTCAGAATCATGTGCAAGTTTAGCAGGGGGTTAAAACTGGTGGCCCTTTTTTTTTTTCTCAAGTGGCATGAATGCAGATTTAGCCGTGACTTTTTTTAATTTGCCCTTGTTTCGAGAGCTGATGAAGTTGCCTATTCCAAACGCTACCGGTAGGTGTGACCCAGGAGCCGTTGCCCGCCCAAAACAAGGATTAAAAAAAAAAAAAAAAAACCAACAAAAAAAAACATTATCACTTCACCTCTTCATATCTGCATGTGCACTCCAGAGTCGAATGAAACCCCCATCATCACATTTTTCTTTTTCATATCCCCACGCTGTATGTACAGTCCAGAGTAACCTGGGGCCTGGCTTCACTACTCTCCAAATGTGCAAAATGAGACTGAATTGTACCATACAACACGGAAAGATACACCGCCATGTTGTGTGTCTTTTGTGCATGTGGAGAGTAGTGGAGCGAGGGCCGTTTTGTGATCGCGCCTTGACACCGTGAGACAGGGCCAGCACATCTTCACGTGGAAAGGGACGGGGTACATGATTATGTACTTGCCACGTTCTGTGTGTAGATGCCTGCCCTCGCCATTTCTCACGGTTCGTAGTACGTTCCTGTGAAGTGGGGTATCGTAGTCCCTCTGTGGAACGTCAGTGGGGTATCGTAGTCCCTCTGTAGAGAATCAAGGTGTAGCATCTGGATATTCTATGCTTGTGAGAAGTCGAGCTGGGAACCGGTTGAGCGACAGTTCTTCCTTTCTTTTTCTTCTTAGGTGTCATCGGGGCTCAGCTCCACTACACAGCACGCGACATGCATTTGGACGCCTTCTGGACCTAAAAGCATTCAAAACGTTGGTCTCGTCCAAATGCACTTGGTCCAGAAGCGCCTAGATGCGTGGAATGTGTTGTGTGGTGGAGGGAGGCCCATCTTCCAAGTGAGCTGCCTCAGGCGGACCGCTGAGAATTTCAGAGCCATCCTCGCACAACGACTTTTGGTATAAAAATCTGCCTGTAATTGCCGTCCAATCCACTTAATTAAAAAAGCGCCCTCAGGCATATAGGGCCTCTTTAGACACTCCTTACGAGTTCCTTGAGCCACAAGGAAATTTCCTTGTGGTTCTTAAACCACCAGTACCTGGCCCAGCTATCAAGTCCGAGCCTCGGCCTACCCGTGTGGGGAT
>BFEA01000453.1:78598-118388 GCA_003427395.1 Chara braunii
AAAGAGAGAGAGAGAGAGAGAGAGAGAGAGAGAGAGAGAGAGAGAGAGAGAGAGAGAGGAGCAACAAGAGAGCAACAAGAGAGCAAAGAATAAAAAAAAATGAACACGAGTATACAAAGAGAAAAAGTTTCATATGACGATTTTCCATTCCATTAAAGTAAGCAAGTGGCCGAAGTATGGTCAAGACACAATTATTGCATAATGGAATCAATATTGACTTAGAAAAGCGAAATAATATTACAACAAAATTACTTAAATCGTCTTTCTCTCTCTCTCTCTCTCTCTCTCTCTCTCTCTCTCTCTCTCTCTCTCTCTCTCTCTCTCTCTCTGTGCTTCCCCCCCATTTATTTGTCTTTCTCTTCTCATATCTCTTGTAAGGCAATCACGTAATTGAAACCGAAGACGACCATCTAAAAATTTGCCTCGCTCTCTGCCTAGACATTCACTCAGTTAACATTTCTCTCTTCCTATATCTCTAATAAGACAAATCAACTTCCTTCGCTGGAACGATACTCTTGCAGCACCTCACAAACAGAAACTCTTTGCAGCAGTTTGTGACGATACTCCTCGAAAGTTTCGAATCGACCATGTCCTTGCCGATTGTAATCGAGATGAATTACAACATTCTTACACCTCCAAGTGTTCATGCTCGTATTCAATTCCTCTGCTGCTTCCATAATATTTTGAATCTCGTGAGAATTGTCAAGATGAGACAGGTGTGCAAGTGTCTTTTGAGGACTAATAGATTCAAGAGAGTCGTATATGGCAATGTTAAAATTAGAAGAGCTTGGTTGTCCCGACTCCCTAGGGTCCTGTATGGACATGCACATGGTCTGTTGATGGTGTAAGAGCGGGCACAACACCACTAACAGGAGACAGAGTAGCCGGAGTGGCCGGCAAAGCAGAAATAACAACAGAGGTGGTGACAATCGGCGTTGACATATTGGATGGTGGAGCAAAATCCGCAAGACGTTGAAAATTTAGAGGAGATGCTGCTTGAAGGGGAAGTCTACGGACCGAAGCGGAATGAGTAGCGGAAGAAGCAACAGCGGGAAGAATCGTTTTGAGAAGGTTCTATATCTGTGTATATCTGTGAAAGGGCTGAGGAATTGTCCCTTCGGTCAAACAATGTGGTGAATAAATTGTCATCCTAATAAATCCTCATTAGAGAGAGCAACGAACTCATCGTTCAAAAGCGATTGCAACATGGACGAAGCCTCCAAATCCGAAACATTCAACGGGTCTGAAGGAAGAGGGGATCGTCGTTCCAACCGCATATCGGTGAGTTTGTTTCGTTTCCAGTTAAGAAGTTTTCCCGTATTTGTCAATCTTTTACGACTCTTGCATTTTTGACAAACATTTCAAAAAGCATCTCAGCCAAGACATTTTGGATGTCAACCTTCTTCGCATCGTCAAACCATCTAGCAAGGTAAACGCGCAGATTTAGAGTGCGGATTGTGGGTGCATCGTTATCATCGGGCACCACAATAACCCCCGAAGGATTTCGTGGATGCGATGTGGTGTAAACATCTCCTTCACGTCCACTGCGTTGTCGTACCAAATACCCTTCCAAGGGTATTTCGTGTGTTTTTTGCAAGTCACACCAGTGCGGCCTCGTCCGCTTGACATCGCACACGCAGGTGGAAGCTCAGAGTCTCGTCCAAGTTAGCGACGCTTGTGGGGTGTCTACGGCGAGGCGCAACCATGTGCGGTCTGGGTGCGTTCTGGGTGTGCGTGGCATTGTAGGTCACGGGGCACTCGACCCCTGGTTCCCTTACTCTTTTAGTGTTCCTCACGTTTATATTTATTATTTTATTTTTTTTCTACTTTATTTTTACTATTTTGGCTCGGCGATCGGTTCTTAGGCTGGTGTCGGGTCCGACTCGTCTGGCTCAGCTGTTACGCCGCCGGGTGGAGGTGGTCGACACAATTATAGAGGACCTTTCATCACTCGCCCTCTTTGACAACCTTTTTTGGCGGACCCACTTGAGTTCCTAAGTGTCCTGGACGCTAGCAAACTTTCCTCTATCCGCCCATCTTGAAACTCGGACTGGGCGAGTTCAGTAGTGATGTTAGCTTTGGGAGTGAAGGGGTGTACGAGGAGGTAGAGGAAAAATAAGGTGCGCGGAGGTTCTCGGTGAAGGCTATGATCGAAAACAGGAAATCGATAATCTCGCTCGTTTTTTAATGAAATCGAGCGAGAGAAGAAGGTAAATTGAGGTTTTTATATTAGGCGAATCCGTTTATTATGTTATTTTTAGCTTTAGGTTGGTAGATTATGAGGTTAGCAGAGAATGTCGTTCGTGAGAGCTTCACGAAGGTGGACATGGTCGTGTGAGAAAATCAACGATCTCGCTCGTTTCCTGATAAAAACGAGCGAGAGAGTAATCATTTCGAAGGTTATGAGGGATGGCGAACCTGATTGTGAAGTCAGTTTGAACGTTAAGTTAGTATAAGAGGAGATTGTAGGAAGGAGGGCTGCGCGGAGGTAGCGGGATGTGCAAACAGGAAAGGAGTGCGTAACGAAGATTTTACTCGTTTCTAAGTGAAATCGAGTGGAAAGAAGTGGTAGGATGGGTTTTTTTGGCACCACGAATCGGCTGACGAACTTAGATTTCAAGCTTAATGAATGGGTTTTGCGCGACGGACAACACGAGTTCCGCTCGGAGAAGAAGTTAGTGAAGTACTGATGAATCTAGTTGTGTTCCAGCCGTTGGTTCATTCAAGATTTTGCCCATCAAATCGATTGAAGTAGTGTGCGGCCAGTCTCAAGGTTTGTGACTTACCTATGAGTCGATGCGTTGCCCAACTTATCGATGGAAGTTGTGCCTCTCTATCTCTCTACTTGTGTGGCAGCCTGCAATGCGCATTTGCATCTTCCCGCGGAAGATTCATTTCAATTTTGTCCATCCTATCGAAGGCGGTAGCTCCATTTTCGATCGTACGTATGTGGTAGATTTGGCCACTTTGGTTCTTGAATTGTTGTTTTCATTCATCCTATGTCTGATAATGCAATAATGATCCTCGTTAACTGATGACAGCCTTTCATATTGGTTTCGTTGATTCAAAACAGGGATCGTGTAAATATGCCCGGTATCTCAGCCAACTACATTGGGTAGAGACGGGCAAATAGTAAGTGAGGTTGTTTCAAGAAAAAAGAGAGTCTTACTTATGACGTCAGTCGCCGTATTGCTCGTATTTCCCTTTGCAATCAGCAAGCTGTTAGTCGCTATCCCGAATGCTCGAATATCGTCTTTGTCAAGACTAGGCGCTGTGCAAGGTTTGGTGTGTCGAAGCTTGTCGATCAAATGCGACACTGAAAAATCAGGGATAAAGGAATATCGGGCGTAGATAGTCGAGGTGGCCATAGTGCGAGGGCTAGGAAGAGAGGGACATGGAGAATCGACAAAGTGCATATCAAAGTCAAGGCAACGACATTGGTAAGGATAAATCACATTTCATTTTCTTGACGGGAGGTTTATCTTATGTTTTGCATTTTTTTTATGGGTAAAGTCACAGGTTGTGGAGTCTATTCCGTGACTTGGTTCTCCTTACCTGTGTGCTGCCCTATCATGTGACTGATGAAATCATGAAACAACTGTTGATGAGGTGTCGACGATATGCTTTTCGGGTCGGCTACTGTTGAGCTAAGGGGTGGAGTGATCTGTCTGGTCAAGCCCGTTAGCAACCGGGACTTCAGCGTGCTGAATAGCTACGCAGGGATCTTTTCCTCATACCCAGTTCTGTTGAGAGGCAGACGTTGTTGTGTCTGTGTTGGAGTTTTTGCCGCTTGGGCCAGCTGCAGAGAGGAAAATATGAAGATGGTGACGAGTAATTACACTCTACAGAGAACGAAGGGAAGTACAACTACAGTTGAAGAAGCCCGGACTTTGCAACGTCTCAGTAACTCATCTCACCAAGACTCAGACCATTGGTTTGTGGAGGGCTGCTAACGCCGCGTTCGAGTGAAGTGCAGAGGAGGTTGCAGCCAGCTAAACTGTTGTTGTCGGGCAGTTGAGTATGGTCGGACTGCTCAACACGATGTTGCTGCGGTGAAGAGAAGTGAAGGTGTTGTTTGAGGCCATTATTTGGGTGTGAGTGTTGCTGATTAGAGGGAGAATGATGGTGAGGCGCTATTGAGTTTGGTGCTGGTTGCTGTTGAGGTGCTCTCTTGTTGCGCGTGATTGCTGCAGAGCATTCTGCGTCACTGAGCGTTACGGTGATTCATAGTGATAGGAGGCTCATTGTTGCAAAAAAAAGATTACCGCTGCGATTTCGAGGAACGTAAGGAGGTCAACGTGCGACATTTTGACTTCAGTTTGGCGGTATTAATGCGATCCGTGGCTGCCATTGCGGGGCACTCAGGTAACTAAAGATATCAAGGCCCTCTCCTGCAAGTTGAGTAAGTCTCTCTCTTGTATCTCGAAAGTCTGAAACCCCTATTTCTTCCCTTCTTACTAGTTCTAAGAGGAAGGCGGCAGGCGGGATTGCAACCTGTAGGACCGCATGAAGACTTTGTAGGGAGTCCGCCCACCGATTGTGGGAGCTCTGCCGAAACCTAGACGAGGTTCTGGAGGCAGGGAACTGTCAAATATATCTTCTTCTGACTGTATGAACCCACTATTATACCCTTGTATGACTAACCCACTAATCCACTATACCCCTGTTTGACTCTCTCCCTTTTGTTTGACCGTTGTATAATTGTGTTCCCTTATGACTTTTGCTTTCTTTTTATAACCCAATCAGACTGAATGGACGGAATGTGTGAGAGTGAAGCTTAAGTTTCTTATTTATTCTGATTGAAAGCAAACTAAGGGATGAACTGGGGGAAGGTGGGAGGAAGGCAGTTTGCATGCGTTTGACCGGGTCAATCAAGGACTGGGCATTATTTCTAAGCTGAATGACTTAGGACTATGTTTATTTGACTTAATTAAATTTTGTCTTGATATGAGTTCCAGTTTTATGTTTGAGTTCATATCTGACTTAATATAAATCTAGGAAGTGTACCTTTCTATAGGAGATGCTACCCAAATTTTTAATCATTGGGAGTTTGACAAAATTTAACTTTTTAGAACTAAAGATTATTTTAGTTTTCATATTCTGGCCAGTATAAATTCTGAAAAGACATTTTTCCTAATGGAAACGCTACCGAGATTTTCTTAGTTTAAACTTTAAAGGAAATAGATTATATTTTGATAGGTGGGGATTCTGCTATCTATCCTGAATAGAGGAGATCCTGCCATAGGTCTACCTTTTCTTGGGCACTGGTTTCGAGGTAGACTTAGACTTCGCTATCATAAAAAATTTGAGTGAGAATGAACTATGGAGATTTATTCCCCATACACTGATAGTCAAGCCTTGGGAATTGACCTGTCTTGTGTTATGGGTTCTTCATCGATTGATTCGATTCAGGATTTGGAGTAGATTCAGCTCGATCCCACGAAGATCATCTTCTGTTATCGCTGATAACAGGTCGGTTGGTTGATCGTCGACTTGTCGGTTCACAATACAACTTTGCTCATACTTGTACCTCAACTAGATGCCTTAACCCTGATATTTGATATGTTTCTTTGAGGGTTTTAAGTGAATTTTTTTTAATGGTCATTACAAATAACTTATGAGATTTTATGAAAAGTTTGACAATGGATAAAGCTTGGTTATGTGAGGCATGGTGTGATTTACAAGGAACAATAAAGTTGACAACATTGGTGTATGGCAATGTGGAGTTCGTCTGTGTCTGTGTTTTATACAGGTTAGTGTCTTGGAATCTATGTACGAGCCTTACTTTGGAGGTAGTGAGAACGACAACCATGTGTCGCACGATCTGTATACCTGATGGGTTTATTTTTCTCTTCTTTTATCTTATTCCGAGTTTTGATTTAATATGGGTATTGGGATGCCTGTTTATTTATTGAGTGATTTTGCTAGTTAATTTTTATAGTTGGACGTTGAAGTCCATGACAAATGTCAAAATCAAACCCCTTGATTTCTCTCCGGGCCCTAGACGATGAAGGTTGTCTCCAATGCCTCAAGAGATGATTGTCACCACAGACACGAACTTGTGTATCACCCACTCTCCGCAGGGTGCAGAAGAGGGTGTGACTCTCAACCGCACTTGGCGACTGTCTAGCATCAAGAGATTAACCCCTCAAGGTGCATGTCAACCGACACTTGAGTGTCGAACGCGACCCTTGAGATTATCAAAGACCGTGTGATTATTGGTACTATATAGTACACCATCGTTGCGACTGCTCTCGTATACTGAGTTTCACGTGTGTCGCCTATCCGATTTCCGCATTGGAAAGTTATGGGATGACTACAAAAGGGAGTAGGAGTGTTGTTGTGTTGTTTTGTTTCGTGTCGTTCCAAGTGTGTGTGTGTGTGTCTGCATTTTAATTTTTATGTTTTAAGTGTGGTGGTGTGGTAAGTGGGATGCGTCCTAGTCGACCGACGACGAGTCGCGCTTGGGACTTCAGCCCCCTAGTGCGTTGGTTCGCATGTGGGTCCGACAGTGACGATTAAGTGTCGAACGAGACCCTTAAGATTATCAAAGACCGTGTGATTATGGGTACTATATAGTACGCCATCATTGCGATTGCTTGCATATGCTTGCATTGCTAGTCGATATGGGAAGACTTTGCGTCTGCGCGGTTTCTTACTAAGTTCTGCATATGTCGTCTATCCGATTTCCACGCCAGAAGGTTATGGGATGGCTACAAAAGGGATCATGAGTGTTGTTGTGTTGTTTGTTTCATGTTCTTCCGTATGTGTGTATGTGCATTTTAATTTTCATGTTTTAAGTGTGGTGTAACGCATGGTAAGTGAGATGAGTCCTAGTCGACCAACGACGAGTCGCGCTTGGGACTTCAGCCCCCCAATGCGTCGGTTCACGTGCGGGTCCGATACAGGAGTAAGACCGTGCGTACCCCCTATGCTACAGCGAACGAGAAACGCCCTTGATCGGTCCACCTCTGCGATTGCAACTAATTAGTTTTCGTACTGTGGACTGGTAGCTCGGCAGGGATACGCCCACCAAAGGGAGGTGACAGCTCCCGCAGGGGGAGGTGAAGTTATACCTCACATTGGCCCTATCCTGTCATAGGGGCTTGCGAGAGGTATGGTTGGCGCAACCGGCCGGAGTGACTTGTGGAAGCTCCATATGTATCGCGACGAGGTAGACCAACTCCTGCATGACGTGGCTGAGAGAGTCCCGCTGTCGGTGCGAATACCCTTACAAGGGTATCCGCCCTGGTTTTTGCAAGTAACAGAAAATTGTTTGGCTTAAAGTTTAAGTATACCGCGCTAAGCGCGGCCGCGTCTGTGAGTTACGTTGACGGGAAGGTTGACTAGAATAGCGAGTGCGTGGGCGCGCAGGGTTTAAGGCGCGCGTGATTCTTTTCTGTTGTTGATCGTAAAAGCCGGCCCGGACCTCGGTCGTTTTGCTTAGTGATATTAATACTTATTTGTATTTGATTAAGCGAGAATTGGGGGTATTTTCGGCTAGTGGTATGTTTAATCGAGACCTGCGCGTATACGGAAAACGACCTCGGCGACGGCGCGGGAGTATCAAGGTAAATAAAAGGCCGGCGGGGCCATCCCCCCCCCCTTCACAGTTTTGCCATCGGCTGCGCCGGGACGGGGCCAGCGATTATTTTTCTGAGTTTCCTCTAATTATTATTTATTGCCTAGTGTTTAATTTTAGGAATTGACTTTTCGCAAGTAGGGAATGACACCGGCCCCGGATGGCTGCCACGGTAATTGAGGACCTTGAGCACGCGCCCCCTTTAACGGTCCCGGCGGGTTCCTCCATGTTTAGGGCGCTGGCGGGAAGTCTTTCGTTCCGCCTGTCTTGGAAAAAGGGGCGGAGGAGTCAACGTGAAAGGCCAACGGGTGAGTGTTTGGCCTACGACGCTGGCGGGGGCCAACTGACGGGCATACCGGCCTAGTCGTGGTGTCCGCTGTGACAATTTTGAGTGTGAGCATGCCCGTAGGGGCTCGGGTATAGGAGCGGAGGCAGGCAACAGGTGCAGCGGGCGAATGGGTGTTGTGAGAGTAAAGGCGGAGCAGTGAGGCGGGTGAGTGTACGTGATCGGAATGACACGGTGGGTACAAGCCGAGAGAGAGAGAGGGGGCCAGCGAACAGGTCGTTGAGGGGCGACCGTCGGGCGGACGCTGAGACGGCTAGAACAGGCAGGCCACACAGCGGCGGATGAACCCGGACACGGGCGGGCGCCGGGTGCATGCAAGGAGCAGCGGGCCGTGTGCAGGTAGCCCCGTCGACCGCYGGATCCTGCTGCGCACCGAGGTGTTGTYGAAGRAGAGAGACGGGCGTTGTGGGAGCAGATGATGTCGGGGGTCGCGGTTGTCTCCGAAGACTTTTCCTACAGACGGTCAGAGCGGTCGGGGAGAACCGGGCAGCGTTACGAGAGCTACGGGGACAGAGGCAGACGAGAAGGCTGTGGGATCGGGCGCTGGGCAGCGGCTGGCGCAGGCGACTAGCCACAGGTAGCGGCAAAGCGGAGTCGAGCAATGGTGGAGGGATTGAACCGGGGCGCGTGTTCGCGCCGGGTACATCCGAGGTCGGAGGTGAGAGGAGCAACAGGCGGAGCGCTCGGGACCAATGGGCAACAGGAGTGAGCCATCGGAGTTCCCAAACGCTAGTAGCAAGCGCTATGGAACGGCAGGTGACGGGCACCAAGGGGGGGGAAATGAAATGAACCTGGCCCGGTAGGACGCCAGGTGCGCTCGGAGTAGAGTCGGAGATGGCTGTAGTAGAGGAGAAGAGGTGATGGGGGTGGAAAGTGTTGGCGCGCTCAATCTGTGACGGATTCGGCGGTTTAAGAGGCGATCCCTGGGTTTTGGACCCGGGCGAGTGCCATGGGACGGTCAGTTTAGATGTTAGAAAGGAAAGATAGGTGAGATAGAGGCTGCGTGAAGATATGGCGGAGAAAGAAATGGCGGGGAAATAAAAAAACGAGATATCGGCCGATTATAGACGAAATCGGGCAGGGGGGAGTTTCGAGGAAGGGGTTTTAACCCCGGGGCGAGTACATTAGTAAGGTTAGTTTAGTCAATCAGTTAGTAGGTATAGAGATTAGTAAAGAAAGACGTGCGCTGGAGCTATGACGGGGTGAGGAAGCGAGTGAATCTGGACAAGACGCTGCGGCAGGTGCATACGGAGTGAGGGAGCGAAGATGACAGCGAGGGAACCGGGTGTAGGTGGAGAGAGAAGCGGGGTGACGGGCAGATAGCCAAGGGGCGACTGTCGGGTGGACGCAGGCGAGGACAAGGGACAGTGGAGAGTGAATGAACCTGGGCGGGGGTCCGCGCTAGGTGCATTCAATGGTCGAGATAGCGGAGGCAGGCTATAGCAGAGGTAGAAAAACACAGTTTTCCCTTGACCCTGCGTGTAATCGAAGGAGGAGAAGGGTGACTTTGAGGTTTTAGGGGAAGGCGAATCTAATGGTACTGTTAGCTTTGCAATAAAGTTAGTAGGACTAGAGTTAGTAAAGATAGGAGGTGCCAGAGATGGGCGCTGTAGAGGTGAAGGGGCTCAACAGCGGAGGAAAAGAGAGATCAAGCTTACCTGTGTCATTGTTTGAAGACCATCTGTAGCAGTTGAATGGCAGGCTGCGAAGTTTTATCCCTTTCTTTCTTACAAATATTTCGAGAACAGCATGTTGACTGCCCATTCATTGAGCCAACATTCAGTAAGCTGCTTCAGTGAGTTGCTGTCGGTGGAGCCGTGTGAACTACGGTTTGCGAAATATTGTTGTGTGCTGATGCACCTGCCATTTTTGTTGCTGGCACTAATTTGAGAACTGCAGGGCTGCTGCTAAACTATATTGCGGTACCTGCGTACTGCCGCTGACCGCTGTAGGCTGCGACTAGCGACTACAGGCTGCATGCTACGGACCGTGTGCCTTGTGCAAGGCTTGCTGACTTCCAGGCTATGAGATGCCGAGATAGCATGTGCTCCTTGCTTTGGTACTATGATGATGGGGTCCCGGTGCTAAGAAACTCGGGCTTGCAGCAGAGGGCAGTCGGCGTGCTAGAGGTTAACAAACTGCCGCAGACTGCGGCACGTAGCAAATTGTTGCTAATATGGCGAGTGGGGTGACAACGGTTACCTTGGAGTATCACTGCTGATCAGACTACAGGTAGATTACCGCTGCAATTTGGAGGAAGACAGGGAGTGCGGCAGGGGTTATTGTCGCAAATTCGGAGTTCATCAGAGCAGTTGATTTTGGTGTTTGGCTTTGGAGTTTGAACAAGTTGCGACGCATTCTGGCCGCCATTGCGGGGCCCTCAGGCGCATCCAGATTTCAAGACCCTCTTTTGCGAGACTGAGAGCATCATTCTTGGATCTGAGAGTCTCACAATTTTCTCATTCTATCCTTCTCACTCTAAGTCTAGTCTGTTGGTTTTAAGGGGAAGGCGGCAGGCGGGATTGCAACCCGTAAGTCCGCGTCAAGACTCTGTGCGGAGTCCACCCACCGATTGCGGGAGCTCTGCCGAAACCTAGGCGAGGTTCTGGAGGCAGGGAACCTTCAGGTAAATCATCTTCATCCGTACAGCCTACTACTACCCATGTTTGCCTATCTCCCTGCAGTATGATTGTTGTATGCATGCGTTTGTCCCTATGGTTTTTTACTTTCTCTTCAGGACTAATCAGACTAACTGGAAAGAATGTGTGAGAGTGAAGCCTAAGTTTCTACTTTTGTTCTGATTGAAAGCAGATTAAGGATGAATTGGGGGAAGGTGGGAGGAAGGTAGACTGCATGCGTTTGACCGGGTCAACCAAAGCCTGAGCATTGTTTTCATGGTGAATGGCTCAGCGCTGTGTTTTATTTGACTGTTTTCTGAAGGACCAGGCATTGTTTCCAAGGTGAATGGCCTGGTTGCTGTGTTTATTTAGTTATTTTTTGGGGAACCAGGCATTGTTTCCATGGTGAATGGTCTGGTTGCTCTAGTCAACTCTGGGGGTTTGCCTGATTGAAGGAGTTTAAGTTCTTGTTTATTATGAGGGAGGATTTCTGGTCTAAGGCTAAGCATTGTTTCCATGGTGAATGRTTTAGCMTGAAAACCACACACATAAGTTAAACTGAGTATAAAGGGAAAGTATTTTATGTATATTTGCATGTGAACTKGCAGYTGGGYATTRTTTCTACTGTGAATGGTCCAGCGTTAAGCCATATCATTAAGAAGGGAAAAAGGGAAATACAAAGTATAAATGGAAATAGTTTGGGCAAGCTGAACATTGTTTCTACTGTGAATGGTTCAGTCCCCTGCCCATATTCACTTTTTCTTTTGAAAACAAAGTCAGAAAGAAGTAGTTGTGCAACATGTTCGTGTATACCACAAAGACAAGCTGGGCATTGTTTCCATGGCGAATGGTCCAGCTCTATGTCTTATGTAAGATGGGTATAAGGATTCAAGAACTTGAAGATTCATGAACTATCTATATGRAATAAACTTGGGGTAGTGAGAGTACTTACATCGGTGGTTTGGTTTGCATGYGACTGGATAGGATGACTAGTTTGTTTGAGTTTCATTACTATAGGTAGTTGCTGTAGTTGCTCGCCACGTGCTAGAGCCATAGAAGTTAGTGTCAATTCCTGCATTTTTCTGTAAATAACGTTTTTTTACTTAGGTCAATTCCTGCATTTTCTGAGATCTTTTCTTATTATTGGCTTTGTATAAATATTGGCAAGCTACTTTTCCTACGGGAAGCGCTGCCGAAATTTCTACAAATCCAAGGAGTTAATCAACTTTTGACTTATCAGAGTTCAGCTTGTCTTTTCCATATATGGATTAGTATAAATCTGGAAAGTCTCATTTTCTAGAGGGAGTGCTGCCCAAATTTTTACTAATTCAGGGAGATAGATAAAAATTGGACTTTGAGAAATCAAAGTTATTCTCAAAATTTCGAACTTAGCCTTGTATAAATTTTAGAATAACACTTTTCTAGAGGCAGTGCTGCCGAAATTTCTGCAAAATTAAGGAGTTAGTTAAATTCAGTCTAAAAGTTGAGCTCGAGCTATTGTTCGAGTTCGTATCTGACTTAGTATAAATCTGGGAAGTCTTCCTTTCTAAAGGGAGTGCTGCCTTAATGTTTACTAATTCAGAGAGTTAGACAGAATTTGACTTCCCAGAGTTAGGGATTAATTTTGCTTTCATATCTGACTTAGTATAAATCTGGGAAGTCTCCCTTTCTAAAGGGAGTGCTGCCTTAATGTTTACTAATTCAGAGAGTTAGACAGAATTTGACTTCCCAGAGTTAGGGATTAATTTTGCTTTCATATCTGACTTAGTATAAATCTGGGAAGTCTYCCTTTCTAAAGGGAGTGCTGCCYWAATKTYTACTAATTCAGAGAGTTAGACAGRATTTGAYTTYCCAGAGTTAGRGATTAATTYTGCTTTCATATCTGACTTAGTATAAATCTGGGAAGTCTCCCTTTCTAAAGGGAGTGCTGCCCAAATTTCTACTAATTCAGAGAGTTAGACAGGATTTGATTTTTCAGAGTTAGAGATTAATTCTGCTTTCATATCTGACTTAGTATAAATCTGGGAAGTCTCCCTTTCTACAGGGAGTGCTGCCCAAATTTTTACTAATTCAGAGAGTTAGACAGGATTTGATTTTCCAAGAGTTAGAGATTATTTCTTCTCCCACATGTGGGCTTATATAAATTATGAAAAGACACTTTTCCTATGGGAAGCGCTGCCAAAATTTTCTTAGTCTAGAGGAGATAGATTATATTTTGACAGATGATTCAGGCGATCCGCCCAGAATAGGGGGGACTTGTAGTTGGTCTACCTTCAGCTTAAGCACTGACTTAAAAGTAGACTTAGGTTTAGCTTATAAGAAAGTTTTGAGTGAGGATGTATTATGGAGTTGTATTCTCCATACACTTATGATCTTAGCTTGGGGATTGGTCTGCCGTGTGTTACAGGTCTTTTTGATCTTTTGATCCAAGTTCAGGGCTAGATCCAGCTTGATCCCTTGAGGATCACTTACTGTTATCACTGATAACAGGTCCGTTGCCGATTCGTCGGTCTACGACTCAATTTCAACTTTCCCTCTACACTCAACTTAAAAGGCTTTAGCCCTGGTGATTTCGTTGTTTTATTAAGGTTTTCACCCGGACTTTTTTTGAATGGCCATTTGACAAAGGTGCTGAGTATTTAATTAAGGTTGGTTTGACAAGAGGTTTTGGGGTTTGCATGGCTAAAGCAAAGGGGTATGAATGTCGAAGGTGGTTGGGGTTGACTCCGTGTAGTGTGTGGGCTGTTGATTTGGTTTGTTGATGTGATGGCAGGTATGTGTTGTGAATCAGATTCCGGATTTGGTTGCCTGCGATCACACTTATACGTATTATCATGAGAGACCCCAGTGAGACCATTAAAAAAAAGAATGATCGTCACATATTTAACTCTTATATATGTATGCATGGGTATACTTGGGATGAATGTTTGCGTGGGTTGAAGAGCCCCCACATTGGAGCCCACTCAGAAGCTGAGACTGAGGGACTTAGGGGAGGTCTCTCCTTTTATTCTTGTCTCCTACTTTTTGATGATTTTCTTAGTCGGACGTTTGGTCCTGGGCCGGGATTCGAGGTCCTTGTACATGACATCCCAAGCCCTAGGCTCTGCAGGGGAAGGATTTTCCCTCGCGAAGAGCCTATTTGATTTGCCTACCATGACACTTAGGTCGAGAGCCTGAGGTGCCTCGGCGGCTGCACGACTATTCCTTCAGCCGTGCAATGTCGTGAAGGGTTAGGCCCTCACGACACTTCAAGTCTGACACTTGAGTGTCATAAGCGGTACTCGAATCTACGAGGGACCGCTTGATTATGGGCACTACATAGTACGTCATCGTTGCGACTGATTGTGTACTTCTGCATTGCAAGTCGATATGAATATGCGCTGCGTCCGCGCGGTTTTATACTAAGGTCAGTGCGCGACGCTTATCCGATTTCCGCATTGGAAAGTTATGGGTTGGCTACCGAAGGGCTAGGAGCTTTGTCGCGTTGTTGGTATTGTGTTGTTTTGTACATATATTGTTTTATGTGTATGAGTGTTCGTAAAGTGGAGTGCGCGTGGTGTGTGGGATGCGTCCTAGTCGACCGACGATGAGTCGCGCTTGGGACCTCAGCCCCCCCAAGATGTCGGTTCGCKTGCGGGTCCGATAGAGGCGTATTACCGCGCGTACCCCCTATGCTACAGCGAACGAGAAACGCCCTCGGCTGGTCCACCTCTGCGATTGCAACTGATTAGCTTTCGTACTGTGGACTGGTAGCTCGGTGGGAATACGCCCACCGAAGGGAGGTGACAGCTTCCGTAAGGTGTAGGTAAGTCGTGCCTCTCGTAGGCCCTATCCTGTCGTAGGGGCTCGCGAGAGGTATGGCTGGCGCACCCGGCCGGAGCGGCTTGTGGAAGCTCCATGTATATAGCGACGAAGGGTTCTAAAAACCAATTCCTGCGTGACGCGGCCGGGAGGGTCCCGCGCTGCCCCCGTGCGGTGCCGGACTGATGCGCCCGACACCGCCTTGCGAGGGACCGATGCGCTCGACAGGTGGCGCCGTTGCCAGGGATAACGGTTCCCTACTGTTGTCCCTGGTGGAACGACATTCGGGTTTGGTGATTTGAGGACTAGGCAAAATAAGAAGTTTTCTTTTGACTTATATGATTGATTGCTTGATATCTGGGCTATAATTTAGAGTGTCCTAAGATTGTAAGGTCCTTAGAGATCGAGCCCATATTAAAGGAAGGTTGATGATTCGGTGAAAACAACAATTTTTATTTTATTAGAGTGACATCATGATGAAACGATAATGGTTGATTGATGACGGTATCTGATTAAGCGAGAGTGAAGATAAGTGTATAATGAACTCACTTGTATACCGTAACAATCATATGATGAACTTTAGTACCAGCTAAGGTATTGGGCAATGCTATGCGTACTAGACGCTATTGGGATAGATTTGGTACCCATATTGAAGTTGTTCTGTGTACCTAAATAGTTGAAGAAGAACTTTGGGTACATGACATAGCCACTAGAGTGACTTGAGTTTTCACAGCAGGATCAGAATATACTTGAGAAAGAGGAAACCATATCAAAGGCTAGAGCTTAATCCTTTAGCATTGACATGCCCTTTTATATGTTGAGTTTCGAAAAAGGTTGGAGCGTATCGACTATGGGAGTTTAGCCTTCCTGATGTTATACCACTGGTTTGAGAGCGATAAGCATTCTGACTATGCACTCACGTACCTTAAGTAGTATGCTGGCAATTGGAATCGAAACGTTTTTTGACCTTGATAATTGACGAATCTGGTGATGCTTTGCATATCTAATGCGGCTTAGGTTGCATGCGGCGGCATCAACATTATGAATGCGGTTATTGCTGAAGTAAACCTCGTTAACAACTTTTAAAGCGTCAAGGCTAGTTGACTCATTACGTGATTATTGTGTTAATCCTGCCTTGGGAGGTAGTTAAGTTAAACTGGGGCGTTTCCCTTTTAGACTAGTCAAATAGAGTCTCACTTTAGAGAAGGCTCCTTGTACGTGAGAGATATGGATAAAGGGGTGACTGATGAGTGCAAAGTGAGGGGTTTAATTGCATAAGTCTTTCCTTGAGCTCAAATTGAGTTGTGGTATGATAGGTGTTGCGATGAGTATTAAACCCTGAGCCTTCGATGCTATCAGTTGGCGATGGGCTGAGTCACTAAGGGATTATCTAACTGTAACTACCAATGGGGTAGCAGAGTGGCTAATCCGATGAGTGGCCTATGCGTTAAGTATATGTGATATATATATATTTATTTTTATGACGGTTTCATTTGGTTGTCTCTATATATGCGCTTTTTATAGTCTTTTGTATAATGCCTGATTGAGGATGTATATATCGATTGCCTTCCAAGAGGATATATACTCTGCATGAAACTCACATCTGGCATGGGATCAGAGGTGAATGGGATGACTCACTTCTGTGGAAGGTGGTTCTTCCTAAGAAGAGTTAGTCAGTGCGTATGATTTGTCCTTAGTGAAAATTCATTCTTGAATCGTTATGAAGCTTAAGGAAGCAGTTATCCGTCTCAAGAACGATAGTGAGACTCACACCGAAATTATGTTCCTGGTCCATTAGTGGGGTGTTGTTACTTTTTCTATGATAGGAGAGTTACTACATTATCTGTTGAGAGAAGAGGAAGGGGCTTGTTACCTTGTCGAAACTATGATGGCCAAGTGAAACGACTACTGCTTACTGAGAGCGGTTCTGGAGTAGGGACCTAGTATCGTCTCACATAAAGCGGGGCCACCATATTTCTAAGGGTGCGGATTCACTGTTCGTTGTCTTGATAGGTATGAATGGGGTTGTCCACCTGGCCATGATTAGGTTCGGTGAGGTGCAAGCACTGAAATCGGAGAGGGTTGTGGTGAGGCTTGATCTTTAGAGTGGGGCTTAGGAGTCAAGATGTTATCTCATAAGGATTACACCGTCCCTCTGTATTATATGCTTCGCTTAAGAGTTGAAGAGGATAACAATTGTATCATGTTATTTACTCATTGTTAGTCTTATTTTTGCCTTATAGAATTAGGAATACATTGTTGAGAATTATCTTGTTATATGACTGATATTTGAGTTGACTTCACGTTGGTTGTTTCTAAAGCATACCGTGTTCTCCAACGACAACCCTAGCAAAATAATTTGTGTTTATCAGACAGTGCATTATTGTTGTGAATATATGCTACCTATCATGGGCTGTACGACATTTTGGATTCACGTTTGGAGTATCCACATATGTGGTATATATATATATATATATATAGTATCATTCCTTGGTAGTAGAAGTGATATTTGGCTAATGCCTGAGTTATGATGTGGGGGCTTTACCAGTGAATATTTGTATTTTATTTTAGGCGGATATTTGTTTTAAAAAAGTTTATTCGGTATCGCCGTTGTTTTGAATAGGTTCTTATTTACACTCTCATAATGAGTGTCGGGGTAATTTTAGTTGGATATATTTTTTAATTGACTTAGTTACGTGACTTCTTTTGAGTCACGGCCTTAAGACCGCTCATTGTTTGTTCAACACGTGAAGGGGGCGAGGGAGCTCGAGATGGACGGGTCTCAAAGGAAAATTGGGGTCGAGGAACTCGACTATCTGCTGAGTCTGCAAGATTGGGAGTGAGACAACCTACCCAAGGTTGAGATCGATTTCTTTAAGGGTTATCATGTTTCCAACTAACTTGATAAGTTTGGGCAGATAGCGTCTCACTGCGAATGGAATGAGGAGCAGATGTTAAAGGAGGTTATAAAATATATTCATAGAGGCTTGAAGGAGGAAGTCAGGGAGTTTATTAGAAGAGAAGGGTCATCATGGAGGAAGTCCTATAATGACATGTGGGATAAATACGGACTTGGTGAGGAACAATTGACCAAAGACGATCTTGAGAAGATAGATCGGTATAATTATGTGTTCGTAGGGCACTTCCTGGCGGAATATGAACGTGCTTCTTGCAAGGTATGGGCGTTGTCTGAAAATGACAAGTGTTTTGCATTCCTTATGAACTGGATGGATGCAGAGCAACGAGATTTGATTCGTGGGACCGAAGGAAGACTTATATGGGACAAATACGAAAACAATTGTAGAACTTGAATGCGATTTTGATCAACACCTCTGTCATACCCTACGGGAAGCAAGAAAAAAAAAGGGGGCGCAATATTATGAGAAGAGTGAGCTTGGAAAAAAAACAAATGACTTTGCAGCAGGCACCTATGACCGTATGAAAGATGGATTCAGAAGGGCGCTAAGATCATCAAGCGAAATCATAGATGGACTAAAGAAAATAAAAATGAGCCTTATGCTGAGAGAAATGAAGTGCATACTAGAGTGAGGAATGTTGTCATTCATACTTGTGAACGAACGATTGATGACCCAAATAAGCAGGGAATAGAGGAGCGAAGAGTTCAGGAAGAAGTTGGTATAACCCCACCGCACGCTGCATCTGATCTTAAGAAGGAGTGTGATGACAATGATACATCGTCAACTGTAAGTCGGACAGGATGAAGGAATAAAAAATGGCGAGAACGATGGGCAAACATAGTATGTGCTTGTTACGGAAAGACTGCTCATACCCTCGTAGATGTAAGATGGCAAAGAAAGAAGTTGAAGGGTGAGGCCGTTTGCTTTATTAAGGGTTTGGTTTCTCCCAATAATTATTTTTGTTTAATTCATAACAAGGGAAAGGTGGAGTAATGTCAGCGGTCTGAAACGACTTAAAAATAAACACTTGAAGTGTTAAGATGATGCGGAAGGCTCAATTGTCACACTAATTGGCGATTATCTGCTTTTTTTCTTTTTTCTTTTTTTTTTAAGCTGAATCTATAAGTTCTATGAGACGTAGGTTTCATCTAGTATATAATCTTGATTTCGAGTGTTATCCACTCTCTAAGCTAACTTTAATTTTGTTGGATACAAGTGGAGGTCTTTAAGTTTTATTGTTCGATCATCCATACGTTGACATTCATTCAACTCTTCGATAACGATTGGTAGCATGTATATCAGTCAGTTATGGCCTATATGGTATAATATATTAGGTTATTTATTTATGATTGAGACTTGGTTTTTGGTGATTTGAGGCTTAAGAGGATTTGAGACTCGAGATAACCCGAATCTCGCTTGGTATGAGTTTTTGATCTCCTGGGTTGCAGAATCGTGCCTGTTCTGGTTGCCATTAATATTCTCCCCATTGTGGCTTTGTGAGTCTTTTTGTGTTTATTTTAAATCGACATTTGGGAAAGGAGGAGTTAACAATGTGAAATAAAAGGGTGATGAAAAATGGATTATGTGTGTTCGAACTAAAGAAGGTTCGATGAAGTGAAGAAGTGATTATCAGTGAACGATTTCAGGGAGATTCGAAGAGTCCAAAAAATTATATTAAGAGAGAGGTTATGCTCGAGGGCGGCCTAAGTGGTTTTATTTCATTTTGACCAATCTTCAAATGAAAGGTTTTAAAGGTCATATGGACGATCCATCTTTATGTGGGAAGAGGGCTAGGAGATTTTATAGTTGATTCTAATTCAAGTAGGAAGGGATCCTAATAGATTTTATGGAATGTTCATCCTCGAGAGGGAGGGTGACTTAAATTTATTTTCGTAGAGTAAACATTTTATCCTCGGTCAAATCGGCAACTCCACTCTGTTGGTTCTCAACTGCCGACGAGAGTGTCATCTGTGGCAGGGAAAACATGTCAAGTTTTAGAGCCCCTGCTTGGCCAGTGGTTGTGAGTCACAGTTGGTTTTGTGTGTGGCAGAGGGTAAGGAAAAAACCGTTCAGGATCGGCATCCCCGTTTGCGTAGTCACGTAATAGCTGGTACAGGCAACACCGGCGATAGGGAAACCCGCTGGTTCTAAGTCCTTCACTTGTTATGGGTTGTAAGCGGCTTAGTCTGTGACGATGACTTTCATGATTTGAGACTTCTTGAGATAAATTAAGTTTTGACTAATGGCCGGTGGGAGTGTCTTCCGCGGCAGAAAAAACCGCCTGATTTTTTTACCCTCCAATCGACTTTAGTTTTGGTTGAAAGTGGCGTTGTCTATAAGTGAGGAATCTTGAGAGGTAAGGGCATTGATTTTACTTTAGAGAAATATTATGAGAGTTTGTTCACTGAGAAAGCTTATGGGTAAGATTGACAAAGTGTGTGATGAAAGTAAAAAACCCTACTTATAAAAGTGAGATTTATGGGCAGAAAGGGTAAATTTTTATTTTTAAGACTTAGTGAATACCCCTTGTCCGCCTACTTTTATGAAAAACTGAATTAAGTGGTTTACGTATGACAATAATGGCTGTAAGGTTTGGCTTGATGAGGCTCAACCCACAAGATACGTATATGGGAGGCACAATAAGCTCAACCAACTTAACTTTTAGTTAGTTGCGACAACCCCCACGATGGGGTGATTTTTTGAAGAACAATTTAAAAGGGGTATAACAGTGAGTTAAGTCTGAATGATCGTTGTGTGAAAGAAACAAGGCTGAATGAGGAGTAAGATCCTGAATTTCAAAACACTATTGAATTTGAGTTTGGTGGTGATATGAGTGTCCGACACGATCAAATATCGCTCAAAGGAACCGACGACTGTATAAGTCCAAAGTTTGACCATTGGATGATTTCCTGTTTGTGACTGTAGTTGATGGAAGGTAGTTTTATCCACTTGTTAGAGGTTGGAATGTGTTAGTGCTTAGCCGATTATTCAACTACCATAGATTCCTACTCTGGTTAGGAATGAAATGTGACTTTTTACCGTTGACATTTTGCCCAGTTGTTCTGAGGAATTAAGATTTCGATTTGATATGAGTTGATGATTGTTTAGTCAGGTTAGCTATGGTTGGAAAGTTATTATATACTTCTCCCTAATATTATATGAAATAGTATTTGGTTGAACACCTGATGCGACGAGGACGTCGCTTAATAGGGTCCGGAAATGTTGTCGTACCAAATACCCTTGTACCCTTACAAGGGTATTTGGCGTGTTTTCTGCAATTCACACCAATGTGGTCTCGTCCGCTTGACGGCACACGTGCATGAGGAAGCTCAGGGTCTCGCCCAGGTAAGCGGAGCAAGCAGAGTGTCTACGGCAAGGCGCAACCATGTGTGGTATGGGTGTGCGCGGCATTGTAGGTCAAAGGGATACGCAACTCCTTGTTCCCTTACTCTTTCAATGTTCCTCGCGTTTATATTTATATTTATTATTATTATTATTCCTACTTTATTTTTTCTATTATGGCTCGGCGATCGGTTCCGAGGCTGGTGTCGGGTCCGACTCGTCTGGCTCAGCTGCTTCTCCGTCGGGTCGAGGTGGTTGACACCGCTGTCGAGGACCTTTGATCACACGCCTCCGTTGGCGGCCGCGCTCGAGTTCCTGCGTGTCCTGGACGCAGACAAAATTTCCTCTATCCGCCCATCTTGAAACTCGGACCGGGCGAGTTCAGTAGTGATGTTAGTTTTGGGAGTGAAGGGGTGTACGAGGAGGTAGACGGAAAATAAGGTTTACGGATGTTCTTTGTGAAGGTTATGGTAGAAAGCAGGAAATTGCGAATCTCGCTCGTTTCTTAATGAAATCAAGTGAGAGAAGAAGGTAAATTCAGATTTTTATATTAGGCGAATCCGTTTTTGATGTGAGTTTTTGGTCCAGGTTAGTAGATTAGGAGGTTAGCAGAGAATATCGTGCGTGGGAGCTTCGCGAAGGTGGACATGGTCGTGTGAGAAAAGCAAAGATCTCGCTCGTTTCCCGATGAAAACGAGCGAGAGAGGAGTCATTTCAGAGGTTATGAGGGATGGCGAACCTGATTATGAAGTCAGTTTCGACGTTAAGTTAGTATAAGAGAAGATTGTAGGAAGGAGGTTACCCGGAGGTAGCGGGATCTGCAGACAGGGAAGCAGCGTGTAACGGAGATTCCACTCGTTTCTTGATCAAATCGAGTGGAAGAAAGTGGTAGGATGGAGTTTTTAGGCACCACGAATCAGTTGGAGAACTCAAATTTCAAGCTTAGTGGATGGGTTTTGCGCAACAGACAACAGGAGTTGCGCTCGGAGAAGAAGTTAGTGAAGTACTGATGAATCTAGTCGTGTGCCAGCGGTTGGTTCATTCGAGATTTTGCCCATTAAAATCGATTAAAGTACCGCGCAGCCAGTCATGGGGTTGGTGACTTACCTGTGAGCCGATGCGTTGCCCAACCTATCGATGGAAGTAGCGCCTCTCTATCTCTCTGCTTGCGTGGCAAGCTGCAATGCACATTTGCATGTTCCTGCGAAAGATTCATTTCGATTGCCCATCCTATCGAAGGCGGTAGTTCCATTTTTGATCGTACGTACGTGGTAGATTTGACCAATGTGGTTCTTGAATTATCATTTTCATTCATCCTTTGTTTGATAATGCAGTAGTGATCCATGTTAACTGATGACAATTTTCCCCATTGGCTTTGTTGATTTCAAACAGGGATCGTGTAAATTTGCCCGATATCTCAGCTGACTACATTGGGTAGAGATGGGCAGATAGTAAGTGAGGCTGGTTCAAGGGGAAAAAAAGTCTTACGTATGACGCCTGTCGCCTTGTTGCTCGTATTACCATTTGCGATCAGCAAGCTGTTGGTCACTATCCTGATTGCTCGAACCTGGTCTTTGTCAAGGTCAGGCGTTGTGCAAGGTTCGGCGTGTCGAAGCTTGTTGATCAAATACGATACTGAAAAGCCAGGGATAAAGGAATAGCGGATGTAGATAGTCGAGGTGGTCATAGTGCGAGGGCTAGGAAGAGAGGGACATGGAGAATAGACAAAGTGCATGTCCAAGTCAAGGCAACGATATTGGTAAGGACAAATCACATTGCATTTTCTTGACGGGAGGTTTATCTTATGTTTTGCATTTTTTTATGGGTAAAGTCACAGGGTGTGGTGTCTACTCCACGACTTGGTTCCTCCTACCTGTGTGCTGCCATATCATGTGACTGATGAAATCATGAAACAACTGTTGATGAGGTGCCGACGTTGTGCCTTTCGGGTCAGCTACTGTCTTGGGCTAAGGGGTGGAGTGATCTGTCTGGTTAAGCTCGTTAGCAACCGGGACTTCAGCGTGCTAAATAACTACATAGGGATTTTTTCCTCATACCCAGTTTCATTGAGAGGCAGGCATTGTTGTGTCTGTGTTGGAGCTTCTGCCGCTTGGGCCAACTGCAGAGAGGAAAAGATGAAGATGGTGACGAGTAATTACTCTTTACAGAGAACGAAGGAAAGTACAACTGCAGTTCAAGAAGCTAGGACTTTGCGACGTCTCAGTAACTCATCTCATGAAGACTAAGACTGTTGGTTTGTGGAGGGCTGCTCACGCCGCGTTCGACTGAAGTGCAGAGGAGGTTGCAACCAACTAAATTGTTGTTGTTGGGAAGTTGAGTATGGTCGGACTGCTCAACACGATGTTGCTGCAGTGAAGAGAAGTGAAGGTGTTGTTTGACGTCATTCTTTGGGTGTGAGTGTTGACTTTGTGGAGAGTCCGCCCTCTGATTGCGGGAGCTCTGCCGGAACCTAGGCGAGGTTCTGAAGGCAGAGAACTCTCAGGTATGTCTTCTTCCGATTGTATGAACCCACTATACTCCTGTTTAACTGTGTCCCTTTAGTTTGACTGTTGTATGTATGTGTTCCCCTATGACTTTTGCTTTCTTTTCATGACTCAATCAAACTAAATAGAAGAAATGTGTGAGAGCGAAGCTTAAGTTTCCTCTTTACTCTGACGGAAAGTAGACTAAGGGATGAACTGGGGGAAGGTGAGAGGAAGGCAGTTTGCATGCGTTTGACCGGGTCAATCAAGGACTGGGTATTGTTTCTAAGTTGAATGGCCCAGGGCTATGTTTGTTTGGCTGTTTTTTTTAGGGTTAGGCATTGTTTTTAAGTTGAAAGGCCTGATTGCTTTATTTATTTATGAGGGTTTGTCTGGCAGAAGGGTTTAATCTCTTGTTTCATTCTAAGGGAGGATTCTGAGTCTATGACTAAGCATTGTTTCTAAGCTAAATGGTTTAGCCTGAAGTCACGCGGATAACTATAAACTGAGTATAAAAGATAAATAGTTTATTTATATTTGCATGTGAACTGGCAGTTGGACATTGTTTCTAAGCTGAATGGTCCAACGCTAAGCCATATTATTAAGAAGAAAAGGGAAACTACAAAATCTAATTGGAAGTAGTCTGGGCAAACTGAGCATTGTTTCCAAGCCGAATAACTCAATCCCTTGCCCATATTTTCATCTTTTTTTTAGAACAACTTAAAAAATTATTAAATTTTAGGTATTAAACAGTTCAAGGGACTAAATACTATTTCTAAGCTGAATAATTTAGTCATATGTCCAACGAAGAGAAAAGTAGTTGTGCAATCTGTTTGTGTTTATTCTAAGGCATGCTAGATATTGTTTCTAAGTTGAATGATCTAGCATAATGCCATATGTAAGTTAGGTATAAGGGATAAATCATTTGAAGGTTTCATGAACTAATCAATGATAAATTCACTTCGGGAATGGTGAGAGTACTTACCAATGTGGTTTGGCCTTGCATGTGATTGAGTGAGATCACTGCTTAGTCCGAGTTTCAATTTGATAGATAGTTGTTTTGGTTGTTCGCTACACATTCTAGAGCCACAGAAGTTAGATCAATTCTTGCGGTTGAGCTATGTTTTGTTTACTTAGGGTCAAGTCTTGCATTTTCTGGGATCTTTTGTTATACCAGATCTTGTATAAATCTTTGTAAGTTACTTTCTCTACGGGAAGTGCTGCCGAAATTTTCACAAAATCAAAGAGTTTGTTCGATTTTGACTTTTCAAAGTCCAACTTGTCTAAATTTATATATGGCTTAGTAAAAATATGAAAAGTCTACTTTTCTAAAGGGAGTACTGCCCAAATTTTTCCTAATTCAGAGAGTTAGAGAAAATTGAATTTTGAGAAGTCAAAGTTATTTTTAGATTCTGAACTTAGCTTTATATAAATTTTAGAAAACTACTTTCTCTACGGAAAACGCTGTCAAAATTTCAACAAATCTAGGGAGTTAGTTAAATTTTGTCTTGATATGAATTCAAGTCTTATGTTTGAGTTCATATCTAACTTAGTATAAATTTGTGAAGCCTATCTTTCTAAAGGAGATGTTACCCAAAATTTTACTAATTCAGGGAGTTAGACAGAATTTGACTTTCTATAATTAAAGATTATTTTATTTTTCGTAATGTGTTTAGTATAAATTTTAAAATGCATTTTTCCTAAGGGAAACACTACAGAGATTTTCTTAGTTTAAACTTTAAAGGAGATAGATTATATTTTGACAGGTGACGATTCTGACAATCCACCCTTAATAGGAGAGATGTTGCCATAGGTCTACCTTTTCTTGGACACTGGTTTCGACGTAGACTTAAATTTAGCTACCAAGATAATCTTGAATGAGAATGCGCTATGGAGATTCATTCCCCATACACTGATAGTCAAACCTTGAGAATTGACCTGTCTTGTGTTATAGGTCCTTCGTTGATTGATTCGATTAAGGATTTGGATTAGATTCAGCTCGATCCCACGAGGATCATCTTCTGTTATCACTGATAACATGACGGTTGGTTGATCGTCGACTTGTCGGCTCACGATACAACTTTGTTCATACCTGTACCTCAACTTGATGCCTTAGCCCTGATATTTGATATGTTTTTTTTAGGGTTTTAACCAAATTTTTTTAATGACTATTATAAATAACTTATGAGATTTTATGGAAAGTTTGACAATGGATGAAGCTTGGTTATGTGAGGCATGGGGTGATTTAGAGGGAACAATAAAGTTGACCACCTTGGTGTATGGCAATATGACGTTCGTCTGTGTTTGTGTCTTATACAGGTTAGTGTCTTGGAGCCAGTGTACGGGCCTTACTTTGGAGGTAGTGAGAACGACAACCATGTGTCGCACGATCTGTATACCTGATGGGTTTATTTTTCCCTTCTTTTATTTTATCTCGAGTTATGATTTAATATGGGTATTGGGATGCTTGTTTATTTATTGTGTGATTTTGCTAGTTAATTTTTATAGTTGGACGTTAAAGTCCATGACAAATGTCAAAATCAAACCCCTTGATTTCTCTCCGGGCCCTAGATGATAAAGGTTATCTCCAAGGCCTCAAGAGACGATTGCCACCACAGGCACGAACTTGTGTACCACCCACTCTCCGCAGGGTGCAAAAGAGGGTGTGGCTCTCAACCGCACTTGGCGGTTGTCTAGCGTCGAGAGATTAACCCTTCAAGGTGCGTGTCAGCCGACATTTGAGTGTCGAACGCGACTCTTGAGATTATCAAAGACCGTGTGATTATGGGTATTATATAGTACGCTATCATTGCGGCTGCTCGCATATGCTTGCATTGCTAATCGATATGGGAAGACTCTGCCTCTACGAGGTTTTATACCGAGTTTCACGTGTGTCGCCTATCCGATTTCCACATCGGAAGGTTATGGAATGCCTACAAAAGGGAGTAGGAGTGTTGTTGTGTTGTTTTGTTTCGTGTCGTTCCATGCATGTGTGTGTATGTGTGTGCGTTTTAATTTTTATGTTTTAAGTGTGGTGCAACGTGTGGTAAGTGGGATGTGTCCTAGTCGACCGACGACGAGTCGCGCTTCAGACTTCAGCCCCCCAGTGCGTCGGTTCCCGTGTGGGTCCGATAGAGGCATAATACCACACTTATCCCCTATGCTACAACGGACGAGAAACGCCCTGGGTCGGTCCTCCTCTGCGGTTGGAATTGATTAGCTTTCATACTGTGGAATGGTAGCTCGACAGGGATACGCCCACAGAAGGGAGTTGACAGCTCCTGCAGGTGGAGGTAAAGTTGTACCTCGCATTGACCCTATCTTGTCGTAGGAGCTTACGAGAGGTATGGCTGGCGCACTCGGCAAGAGCGTCTTGCGGAAGCTCCATGTGTATCGAGACGACGTAGACCAACTTTTGCGTGACGCGGCGGAGAGGGTCACGCCTTGCGAGGGACCGGTGCGCTCGACAGTGTTGAGATTGCGAACACAAATCATGAACATGTGCACGTCCAGCGACCCGTATACAAAATGAAAGAGATGCAAGTGCATCGTCGGCACATTCAACGCTCTCATAACCCGAGTTCCCGTTTCATCAACAACAGGTTGTCGTCCCACCCGATTATCAACTAAGGTAGACTCCGACACTTCGGGGGAACCAAAAGAAGGTAGTTTTCGCAGCATGGCTCTTTATTCTCTTGAATGTAGATTCAACACAGTCTTCTTTTGAATCGCCTGTAACGTTATCATCCTCATCATCGACAAATGTAAGGTTAATAGGCCTACCCAACAGACCTCGACGTGAACCATCCCCATCAACACAACAATCGTCACCTCCCCCCCCTCCACAACCATATTCTCAGCATCAGTAAGGGTATTTCCTTGCTAACGTCCACGTTCAACTTCACAAAAAACAGCATAATCGCCCCGAGCATGTTCACTTTTAAGGTTTACCGATCTCTCATCATTTTTATTTTTCTTCGACCTTTCCGAATATTCAGCTCCAACTTTTGACGTAATATTCGGATCATATTGAGTGATATTGTTGATTCTCATTACTTTCCTCTTAACACGAGCATCGTAGGTATGGCGCATTCGGGAGTCGCTTGCGAAGAAAGAATAGAACGAAATTAATCGGAATGCCAATGATCGATAAAAAAAAAAGAACAACTCATCTTCAAAGTTCATGATAAACAGTTTTATTCGTGAGAAAAATCTTATCAGGCAACGCAACACGGATGTTGTTGGGATGACAAACACACGACAAACCAACGTACAGTTGGTCATGTGTAAACCCCCCCGCACGGGATACAGTTTGTCCTTGCGACTTGTTAATCGTTACAACAAAAACAAAATGGACTGAAAATTGTCTCCCTAAGTCATTTGAACCCGATGGTATCACCATCGCTTGTCAGATCGATCTTGGGGATCAATATTGTCTTACCCGCGCGTATTATTGTCATTTTCAATAAATCATCATTAACGATCTTCTTCAGAATCAACCTTATATGGTTGCAAAGTCCTTGCTTCGAGGACAAATTTCGCAAAACAATCACGGGCGCACCAATTTTCAAGCGCAGCTTGTGAGGTGGAAGGCCCGATTCATTGAGAGAGTTTAAAAATTATTTCTCAATACCGAGTCCGGTATCATCCAAATCAGGATAATCAACACTGAAAATTTCACACACCTCCCCACAAAAACCGTCAAGAACACGGTTGTTAACAGAACTCGCATCGTCATTAGAAAGGCATAAAACTAATTTATGCGAGAAATACTCAGCATCCCCCACGTGGGTGGACATATCCTCAAATGTCCATGAAATCAACTCATCAATCAGTTTATCCGTACAAATCTTAAGTAACAATCTGATTGCAGCACGTTCATTAGGAACAACATGAGAATGATTATCATTCCCAACACGAATCAAGAAGTGGGCATACATTCGTGTCATTTCATCATTGCCTAAGCTTAAGATTCATATATTTTCGGTCAGTTGATGAATCTTAAATTTTTTTCACAAAGGAGACATTTTTATCAATGCATCAATTTGTTGCGCTCACGATCTGTGTTTCACAACGAGCAACGCTTGTCGAAAATCCCCAGCAAGAAGTAGAACTTTTCCACGAAACGGCTCATCAGTGTTATAGAGGTCCCGAAGCATAATGTCAAGAGCTTCCAAATGAAACTTGTCACTCATCGGAGCCGTGTCCCAGACAATTAATTATGAACGGTGGATAAGCTTCGCAACATCACTTTGTTTCGAAATAAGGAGGGATGCGTGTTATCAGGTTTCAAAGGTGCGTGAAATCGTGAGTGAAACGTTCGACCCCCTGTCAAAAGAGTCGTCGTTATCCCACTTGACGCCACAACCAGTCCAATGGCAGAACGAGACCTGATGCCCACAAAAATCGTTTCAATGCAAAAAGTTTTTCTTGTTCCGGTCAGTGCATCGAGAAACGCACACAACTGTTTTTTCTCTTGCACAGCCCGAACAACTCTTTCCAGCAACACTCGTTGGTGTGGCCGAAGACGTCGAAATTTAGAGTTATATCTGAATTGCATGTGAATCGGATCATACGATAAATCCTCGTTCAGAAATAGACGATATCGTTATGTTCTCATAATGTCTTAGTTATATTCTCAACAATTGTTTACCCATCGGGTGTTGTATAATAAAGGCAGAACTGGCGGATGTTTTTTTTCAGACTCTTGTAAGATACGTGCAAGATGAAATAAGACTAACGATTGCAAAATGTTCGGCGGAACAATTTCATTGTTTGCACAATACTAAAAATCGTCACACATCTTATCCCAATGCCCTTCAAAGAAACAAATTGGATTGTTCACTGGACCAAAGGCGAGAACTATAGTAAACACTTCACGAACTTCTCCAGGCATTGTGGTTGTGTCTATACATTGATCGTATGCATCGTCGGTTTGCAAAAGGTCCAATCAAAGACACACAAATTGGAAAGAATCGAATTCGACTCCGTCCACTGTACGAATTTCGGTGAAAGGGCGCACTCCACGAGAATGATCACGGTTTAGCAACACACGCAGATAAAAGCGTTCGCCTTGAGTGATCCTCACGTGATGCAATCGAGATATCTTTTCGAATGGACCACCGTGAAGATCCCATTTTCTTCGATTTTTCACTTATTGTGTTTGTTATTCCACACATGAGTATTAACGATCTCTGCATGCACAGAAAGTTTGTCTCTAGGAACATGTTTATTCAAAGAGTTGTGTTTCATCCATGCCGTCAATTTCGTTTTCGGGGGTCCATGCGAAACAATGTCATGCTCAGTGTCATGTTCGAATTCCACCATTTGCATGTTTTCAATATTACCGGCAATTTTTTGACTACGGGTTATTGTTTCGCAAGGTCGAACTCAAATAGACGCCAACATGTCTCACATGTATCCACAACACTCATATCTTGATACAATTTGACTTCATCGATAAGCGCATTACCATCTTGCTCGCAAACCATAACACGATCACAGCCTTTGTACACGTACTTATACATGTACTTGCACGCCTTGATGTTAACACAATATTCAACATTCAAATGACAATTAAACCTCATTAGCAAGTATGGGTTATACGGGACCACACAACGATTATCATAAACGACACTATTTTGAACAATCGTAAAACCACAGTCACTTGGTTTCCTTCTTCTATACGAAGGTTATATTTGTTCGTCTTTGAATGTTGTTGTCGAAATGAAGTCTTTTGGGAACCCTTTCGTGCATTCTCCGCCCTCCATACACGAAGCACCGTGTTTCTCCGTACCGCAAATCCTGTGCAACATGAACTTGACAACCCTTTCTCTCAATTCCCCTTCCAGAGGAATCACGACAAACACCACATTGTCAGCAATATCTGCATCCCGAAGTTCATTGTCCGGATGAAAGATAACAAATATTACATTCGTGTGGTGAAGCCCTTTTTGAAAATTTCACCACATACGACATTTCACTCACCCTACCAAAGATCCGTTTATTCTTTATCTCATCGATAGGTTGTGCAAGATAACCTTTGAACACTCTCACGAGAAGATCTGGCCTGTCGTTAGGACATTGACCTGACAACAAGGCTTGTTTGATCTCCGGTCAGTTAGTATTGCACGTTATAGTGATAAAAAAGTATGGTTTTCCGAATCGTCTCACGATTGTCATTGTGTCGTGATATCTTTCACTCATATATCGCCCCCTCCCCAAGTGAACATTGATGGTAAAACCACATTTGTCCCAACACCGTCACCACGTCGATTTTGTTCCACGACATCTCGTAAATCCTGATAATACTCCAACCTCAACTTTTTTGGGTGAAATCGTACTCATTTCAAGTGGAAGGATTCAACTTTAGCGTATGCCATGCAATAAAACTTGTGGAAAAGACGCGCAACATAAAGGAGGCAAGGTCTTCCTTGTGGTGTTTTGATTTTTTTTTTTCCGTTTCCGTTCCCGATGACAAGTGGATTTCGCGTCCCCGAGAGATGTCTAACGAGGCCCAGACTCTTTTTTTTTTTTTTTTTAAGAATGCCCAAACTCTTCGAATTCGGACAGTGGAACAAAAAAATAATAATAAAAAAATTCGGAGAGTGGAGAGTGGTGTAGCGAGACAATTGTGGTTTCTGACACCTACCCGCAGTTTTCTCCCGGGTGGAATCGGAGAGTGGAGAGTGAGGGCCTCGCCACACGGCACACGAAACGAAAACAAAATGAGTTCACCTGCCCAAGGAAGGCGTCAAAATACACTGTTTACTTTTTATAGCAAACCGATGAACCTGACCATTTTCTTCGAAAGATGCACTCGTTTTTTTTTGTTTTTTGTTTTTTTTTTCGCAAATAAAGAATTAGAGGTCGGGAATCCCTCCACATCTCAACCCGGGTACCTGGGGCCATCACCCAGGAATGGCTAAGCTGGAAACCGGGTCCAGCGTCCCTTCTCGAGTCTACTGGAAAACAGATTCAGCGTCCTTATTAATCTCAGGGGTGACTAGCTGGGAACCGGGCCCAGCGTCCCATCCTCAAAACACGAAATTATTTAATAACGAGTGCGAGTCACACTTACACTACCTGGAACATACCAGACCTATATCTAAACAAAATGTAATTAAATTAATTTACAAATATACACAATTGAATCTGTACATATATACAAGCAGTGGAAATGTAGGACTTCAGTCTGGTTCTAGTGCCCATGTCCATCTTGCTTCCAATAACCTCTAGAAAATCAATCTCCCTTTCAAATCAGGGAAGGCCCAATAATGTTTCTTGGTCCATAACTTGGCAAATGTTCTCACTCTGATCTCTCGGGGTATATTGGTATTGTTCTTCCTCCGCCAATCCGTTTGGATGATGCTCTTAAATCCTTCCCGGAAAGAGCTTTTGACTCTTTCCAAAGAGTAGGCGCTATTTCTGAATCTGGCCTCATTTTTCTCTCTCCAAAGAACCCACAGTCCCACGGACCTGGTTACTTTGATCACTGTAGGTAAAGCTCTATATGGAGTGCCCAGAATGAGGCTTTTGGACCAGATGAATCTCTCTCCTTCCTTGTGGGCTTGGTCCCAGACTGATTGCTATCAATCCCATAACTGTTTGGCCAGGTCACAGTCCCACCAAATATGTGGCCGATCCTCAATATTGTAGTTCGAGCAAGAGGAGCAGAATAGAATGACATTCATTCTTTTAGTCACACACCATTTCCCATTTGGCACACTCTGGTGGATGATCAGCCATTTGAGGCTGACGTGTTTCACCACTGGGTATTTCTTGATGATCCTGCCAAATGTCGTCACCCACTGCAACGAGCAGCTGGGGAGGTCATGGATTTCTTGTGCTTTGTCCCAATTCCCTTTCATTTTGACACAGAATTCGTTGGCTTTCGAGCGTAGCCTGTATCCCATAGAGGCCGAGTCCTCTGAAATGTAGATAGTAGAAAGATCTTCCGATACATTTACTCATCCATAAAACATAGGGTCAATCTTGATATCCTATTAGAGGGACATGAACCTCTTTCTCCCTTGTTTTCGTTCGTTTGATGACTTGCTTGACTCTTATTTGGGTCAGTGAGTTCTTGTTGATAAGAAATGGGGGAAGAGGTCTTGTCTCCCCTTGCTTTTTGCAAAGCGAGTCCGTTTTCTCTTCCCATTCCGATACTAAGGTTTTCTCATGATCCAAAGCTTCCTCAATCCTCAGATAATGGTCGGGGTTGGCTTGGTCTGTTACCCACATGCCTACCTTGAACCCTAGGTTCTTCAGTAGGTCCTTACATTGCCTCGGGATAACTGCATGAAGTCTGGCCAACTGGGTGCGGCAGTTGCCTGCAATACTAAAATTGGCCACTGCTTCCTCTTTTGTCATCCACTCGTCATTTTCTGAGTCTCAAATATGTTTGATTAAAAATATGCGTTTTTGTATTCATTTCAAACCAAAATTCCCATTTCTTTGGGAATTTAGAAGTATTGAACCATCTGCTGATCTGATTGCTGCGTTCTCAAACAAGGGTTGAACTAAAAACCTATTCTCTTATCTCACGTTGGCAGAGCAGCGAGCGGAAAATTGTTTTCAGGCCTGTAGGATCGGTTTCCAAACTTCACTTTGAATTCTCTCATTCAAGAAGGATCGGAACAGCATGCAGGCCCACACGTCTGCTGGATCATCCAATCCCTATTCTTCAGCTAGGATGTGCCGCCAACTACATCCATGGTTTACTTTCCTGACTCATAATTCCCCGAATGATCCATTTGCTTATGAGTGCTTGGTTCTGAGCCAAGGGTTCTAGGATTCCCAGTCCCCCTGCATTATTTTTTTGCCATATTTTCCACCAGCCCACTTTAGATAACGCACTCCCGCATTCGATTGTTCCTTTCCACAGGTACTTGAACGTTTCTTTCCTGATTCTTTTAGAAGAGCTAGGGGTCAGGGCTTTAATAGTCAATACATACCACATTGTAGAGAACACTACTGCGTTGATCACGAAAGCTCTCCTAAAGAGGGAGATGGACCATACGGTGGACCAAAAACTCATACGGTTAAGGACCTTGTCCTCTAGGAGTGTTTTGTCTCTGCTGACAGTCTGTGAAAGATATCTCAATTCCCAGGAATCTCTCTGAGGTGTTGCAGTCCCTCTGTTCCATTCCTAGGTCCATTGTTAGTGGAGTATTGTCCCTTGAAAGAACAACAGACTTGTTCCAACTAACTTTGGTCTTTGACGCTTTCTCAAAAAGTTTCCAATTGTCCGCCACTCCCTGGAATGAGGAGGGGGTATTACGGGCAATGACGGACAAGTCATTCGCGAGCGCTGAAGCTTTGAGCTCTAAAGTTGGGGACACCTTGAGTCCCTTAATCTGTGCAGACCTGCGGATCTTTTCCAAAAAGACTTCTTGCTGGATGACATAAAGCAGAGGGGTCAAGGGGCAACCTTGGCGCAAAGATCTGGTAAGGGTGAAAGATTCAGACTTCCTACCGTTAATGATCACAGAGGCTTGAGAGTCTTGGTATAACATTTTGACCCAGGTGCAGTATTTGGGACCAAATCTTCTTCTATTTAGGACATCCAAGACAAATTCTCAATTGACTCGGTCATAAGCTTTTTCGAAGTCAATTAGGAGTAACACCTCGTCCGATTCCCTTGTTCTGATGATCTCTATCGCCTGCATGACTGTCATGACGTTATCCGATCTGTCTACTGTGAACGAAACCAGATTGGTCTGGGTGGATCAACTGTGGCGTAACGTGAGTGATCCTTCTTGATAGCAGTTTGGCAAGGATTTTCCCATCGGCGTTGAGTAAGGTTATAGGGCGGTAGTTTCTCACTTCTGCTTTGTCGTTCTTTTTGTATAGCAAGGTGATCTATCCTTCCATCACGTCTTTCCCAAGTTTGGAGCCTGACAGGACTGAGTTGAAGATTTTCAGAAGGACAAGGTCGAAAATGGACCAGAATTTTATGAAGAACTCAACTGGCAATCCATTTGGACCTCGGTATTTTCCTTGCGCCATGCTCTACATAGCACTTGACAACTCCTCCAAGATAATCTCTTTGTCCAACTTTTCTCTTATGCCTTGAGATAAGCAAGGTGTTATACCTTCCCACAACTTCTCCTCCTCATCCGGGTCCACCCTTGGAAATAAGGGGTCCTTTTCACATGTGAGTAGGTGTGCATAGAAGATACGAACGTACGAGCATATCTCATCTGTAGTTTTGGCCGAAGGTTCTTCTGAGTTGAATGGGTGCTTCATCTCTCTCATTACGGTTTGACCCTTTTTAGATGTTGCCTTGGAAAATAATTTTTTGGATATCTTGTCATTTTTCAATATTTTAGATAATTCTGAATGATGTGCTCATTGTTCTTCTTTCCTTATCTGAAAATCCTCCCAGGCATGCATCAATCTCGCCTTTTTCTCTACCCAGTAGTCAAGAGAAGAGTCGTTTAGCAGGATTTGTGCATTTGCCTGCTTCACTTGTCTTCAAAATTTCTCTTATTTTCTTGACCTGTCTTTGGCGAGTATAAAGGAGAAGGTACTAAGCCAGCAGGTTGTTTTCTTGATCCCCTTGTTTAACCAGGCAAAATATTCCTTGTATGTTGAGGTTTCTTGTTCCCACTCTTTCCAGAATTCCTTTACCCATTATTCTACCCCTTGGTCGTCGAGAACGCAGAGATTTAACCTGAATAGATCCTTGTGTCTGACCACCAAGTTGGCTATACTTATGTCCAGCGTGATCGGTGTGTGGTCCGACATAGGGTCTGTGTGGATTACGCTGTTTCGGACTCTTCCCCATAGGGTGAATCTGATCAGCCAGTAATCCAGGCGTTTGTTGATGGAGGGTTCTGAGGCAGCTGTCCAAGGGAAAGTCACCTGGTCCGGAAACATTTTCCTATGCACGTCAGTCATATCTTGATCCCTAAGGAAGACTATGAGTCGTCTACAGTTTGAACCATTGCATCTTCCTCTGGAAGAATTGAGCGCCGAGTCTATTGATGTGTTCCAATCACCCCCAATGATGAGATTGGGGGATGTAGGAATGAGATGGTTCACCACTTCCATGAATTGGGACCTCTTCCTGTGATCAAAAGGTAGGTATATTGAGAGGAAAATTCATTCCTCTCCTTCTATCAGCAACTTCACCCAAACCCATTTCCCAAATTCGTCTTTCCAAGAATCGATCAATGTACATTTCACATCTTTGTGTACGAGGATAGCAGTTTCCCCTTTTGAACCATTTGGAGGAGACCACCATTGTTTCACTGCCGACCATCCTTTGAGATCTTCTATCTTGGATTGGTTCAGTTTAGTTTCCTACAACAAAATTATTTGTACCTTGCGTTGATGGATCCAAGTTTTCAGTCTGGCCTTTTTCCTTTTTTCGCTACCATCTCCCAACCCTCTCACATTCCATGACAATAATCTCAATTTATTCTCCATCATTTCCATCATTGGGATGACCCCTATTTTGGATAGGCCTTACATCATGAGGACCTGAACCTTCTGCTACTAGAGTCCATGAGAACTTAATGAGATCTCTGAATTTCTTTGAATCCAGGTTCGCAGAGTTGTGGATCTGTCCATTTATTGAGGTGAGGAAATCCGCGCGGATTCCGTCCATTATTTCCACTGTGCAGAGAACAGACTTGCTGGTTGCTTTTAGCCATTGCAGCGGGATCAAGTGCAGCCCCGCATCTGCAATGCGTCCTTCTACCCCATGTTTGGGTCTGGCGTTAAGCAACGTTGTGAATACCACGTAAGATTGTCCGGATGACCCTTTCATCAAGTCGCTACGGAAAGTACCATACCATGGTATCAGTCTTACTTCATACCTTGTTGCTAGCAGGTTCTGTACTAATTGGAGCATGGAGTTAAGGTTTGGGGGGGAATCCATTTTCCAAGCGGGAAAGAGAAATGGTCCCTGATCCTGTGGTACTAGTAACCACTGTGCCTCCCCTGTTCCATCTCTAAAAATGAGGGGCCACACGAGGTTATGTATCATTATACCTTGCAGAATATGAATGGCCTGCATTCCTTTGTTTAACCCATGGTTCATGTGTTGCTGAGTGGGTCTGGGATGATTGCCCATGCCGCCCTGTAGTGAGATTTCATTACGCCAGGTAGCAGCTTCAAAATTCGAAATCAAGTGTGAAACTACACTGTGCTGTCTGGGATTGTCTCTTTGAGCGGCTAGGTCCTCTTGCATCTATGAGTTAGGGTTTGTCTGGAAAAGGGAGGGTCTGGAGTACTTCGATGGAGAGATCAAGCGAGGAGCTTCCGAAGTTTCCGCGCCTATTCCTTGAGTTCTGGAGGCAGAGATTGTAATCCCTTTCTCTTTGGTAGCAGCCGCAGCTTGCCCCGTTGGTGTGGATCCTTCGGGGGTTTGAGACTTCCCTCTGCCTATATTATTATTAGTTGACATGCCTTTCTTATTCTCCAAGAGAACTTGAGGTCCTGCATTTCCTGAACCCTGGTTAGTTCCTCGTCCCCCTTGGTTTAAGGAGGTTGAGACATCCATCCTTCCTGTAGGCTGTTGTCTCTGTATCCCGTTGTATGGAGAGCCAGAGGCATCTTGAGTACTCCCAGTTGGTTGTCCAATGCTTGCTTGATTGGGAATTCTTATCTGGTCTCCCCCTAATCCAGCCTGAGAGGGTTGGGGTGGAGGAGGGACCATGTTCTGTCCAAGTACTGGTCTTGGGGAGGTAGATATGGGCCCATGTCCCGTTCCAGGGACTGTCCATGTCGGGTGATTTGGCGCATTGCCAGTTGGCTCATTGCGATTGGGCACATTGCCAATTGGCTCATTGTGATTTGGCACATTGCCCGTCGGCACGTTGCTAGCAGGTACCATCCCTGGAGGGGGGACCTGCCCCTGATTCGAGGGGGTAGGTATATGGGATGAAGGGGACGAGGGGGAAAATTTTGTAGGATCTTCCTCCTGAAGTCCCTTGTCCTTTCCGTGCCTTATGTCAACTGGGCGGGTGGGGACTCCATCTGGTCCGTCCTCTTGTCTATTGTCCTTTGTGGGGGAATCGCTATCGTCGTTGATTGGTTTCTTGGACTTTCTGGTTTGGTCATAGTCCTCTGCTACGTGTCCACACCACCTACATTTACGATAGTATAGAGTGGAGCTGTCAACAAGATCCGCGATCAATAAATCTAACCCTAACTGCATTTGAATCCTTGGACTACATTTAGACCTATCTGCCAGGTCCAGTCCGAATTTAATGTTAACAAGGTGGGGTTCGTCCTCTTCGTAGAGAGGATCAAATTCCTTGATAACTTTACCTATTGCTTGCCCAACCATCGTTTTCTGGACAGAATAAGCTCCCACAAGGACCCTGATCGTCATTACCCTTTCTCTCTCAGATCTACCCACTCCGCTTTCGAGAGCCACAAGCGGATCAGAACTTTGTACCAATTTTGCTTCAATTTGAACTTCCCCAGTTCTTTTTTGAGAAGGACATCTCGAAATTCATGAGTTCTCGCAATATATGTGACCATGTGTTGTTCTTCCACATGTGTCGTGTCTTTGCCAAGTGCCAACTGCTGCGGAAAGAGCATAGCAACTTCCAGATTGCGAATAAACAACAATTTTTCGGAGCTGCTCATATATTTCGCCAGACCTTGAAAGGAGTACACTACAGTGTGTTCCTTTAGCCACTGGATTTGGATACGGTTGTACTCATCACTAAGAATTCAAGTCATGACGCCGTTCATTACCTTAGTTCTGATGTACTTACTGACATCCAGAATGTTGTCTCGAGTGTAGCACTCAAGGAGCATTTTCCGGATGAGGGTCTCTTCTTCTGGCGAAATAGCTTCACTCCAAGTCTTTGCTGGGGGATCTTCCCCAACGTCTGAGGTTTCCAGTTTCATCCCTAGTGCCGGAAAGGAGGTGATGGAGGTCGTCGAGGCACAGAAGGATTCTAATTCTGGAAATGTAGCGTTCTTAATATAAGAAACCATGTGCCCTTGCTCCCCAGATAGTACTTGTGGCTTTACTAGTGAGTCCAAATTGATGGTATTTTATGAGCTGCTGATACCGATTAGGTATTCTTCATCTTTCTTCCAACCAAACGTGGATGTCGTTTAGCAGTTGTTGTCCCATAGTGTAATGAGTATACGTAGGGTGAGGATTGTTTTATATTAGGGTAGCTCTGCAGGTACAGGGTAGATCCCGTCGAGGAGGAGTGTTGGGAAGTTACGTAGAGTTGGGTTAAAAGGGGAGGAGGAAGACGGTGTAAACTGGGCTCCTGTGTAGCACACCGAACACGTTCGGAGCTTTTCTGAACGTCCGAACATGTTCCGGTGTTCAGCCGAACGCCAGAGGAACGTGTTTTGGTTTCTGAATTTTAACTCGAGTTTGGTTACGAATTAGACAATACCTTCAAGGCAAATGTTCTTTGTATTATTATTTTACATAACATACATGTTTTTCAGATTTTTTGGAGATTTTGTTTTTATTATTGTTATTTTTTTTATGTTCAAGTTCGGAGAGTTTCGGCGCTCGTGCGCATTCACTCTCGAACGTTGACCGAACCCAAACACGATGCTACACAGCAAGGTTCCTTTTGTTGTTAGGTCTTTTTCAACTCTTCTTATTTCGGAAGGTGACCAGATTTAGAGGTAACATCAAAGGGACCTAGAGTAATTACTACTGAAGCGCCTCTGAGAGGGGTAACCCAGGGAATAGACTCTGACCGCCTCGAAGGCCAGTTTCGAGAAGGGAGGTTAAATACTGGAGATGATTTATTTTCGAATTATAGTCTGGCGTGCACCCTTCGAGAAGGGGCACGACCATGAACAGTGCCGAAGTAGTAAAAAGTTCCGCTAAACACCAGCAGCAAAGACATAAAATTGACATGAAAAAAGAGATGAGTGTACGTGAGACCTATCTCTGGTGTAAAGCCAAAGTCCACTAATGTTGGAAAGCTAAAAAAGGCACTGTGATGAATAGTGCTGAGGTAGTACTAAATTCGGCAAAAACCCAGCAGCAAAGGCATAATTGACATCAACGCGATTTCCACCACTGAACCTTGGGGATCCTTTATTCAAAAGCTGTCCTTTTCGAACGTTTCTCGAGAGGTAAAAGTCGAGAAACGTTGGATCTGAGTAGAGGGTGAATATATACCTGCTTGGAGTTGGTAATCATCCCTCATCTCAAGTCAGCCATCGTGAAGACGCGATAAATCTGTGGACAAGATGCCCGCCGGCATATCATCATATTATTACTGAATCATAATTGCATTATGTTGTTCGAGGACTTAGCCCCAACACCTACGCGCACGTATCCCAGGCGACACCCCGCAAGAAGTCCTACAGGACCTTGGGCGCTTCGCCCTGCCGCCACCTAAGCCAATCAAACATCGGCTATGGCGGCAATGATGGGTTAGGTTTTGCGACCTAGCCTGTCACTCTGTGGTCGAGCAGGCGCTACGTGGCGCCGCTTCGAATGTTTGTCCTTCCTTCGTTTCCAAACGACATTTTTTCCCTCGTTTTGTTTTTCGTTTCAAGTGTCGTGCAGCGACGCCCTGTGAGTAGTGTATTTATGACACACTCTTCGAACTCGGAGAGTGGAGAGTAGTGTAGCGAAAAAACAAAACCAGTCCTTCGAGACATCCGTTAAAATTGGAATGACACAGAGAAGATTAGCATGGCCCCTGCGCAAGGATGACACGCATAAATCGAGAAATGGTCAAAAA
>BFEA01000453.1:122457-150903 GCA_003427395.1 Chara braunii
GGGGCACCCCCGCGGCGGGGGTCCGGGGGTCAAACCCCTACCCCGGCTTTGCCCCCGGGGGCCCCCGCCTGACAACCCTGGTTACAGGGGCTGTCCACCAGATCTTCCACCCGAGTGCATGGCACTCCCCTTTCCACTCGAGGAGAGGGTTAAGTGGGACCTGTTACTAAAGGAACGCTCCACGCTTCCGACAGGGCAGATGAAGCCAGAGCAAAGAGCTATGGGAACCGCTTCATCTCACACTCCTCGAGCACGCCACACACACCGTCTTCTGGGCGGACGGCGGGTGGGGGCTAGTTAGGGTAAACCGATAAAGAGGACGACACCATCACCTCGATGTTACCGCAAAGTCAGACATTGCCGCGATGGGTCGGCCCAGTCTTCGGAACGCTGAAAATTAGCGCACAACCGGTGTGCGCCACCGGAAGCGCGCAGCGAGCGAGCCCCCCCCCCAATTCGAGGGGGTAGGTATATGGGTCGAAGGGGACGAGGGGGAAGATTTTGTAGGATCTTCCTCCTGAAGTCCCATGGCCTTTCTGTGCCTTGTGTCAATAGGGCGGGTAGGGACTCCATCTGGTCCGCCCTCTTATCTGTTGTCCTTTGTGGGGGAATCGTTGTCGTCGTTGATTGGTTTCTTGGACTTTCTGGTTTGGTCACAGTCCTCCGCTACGTGTCCATACCACCTACATTGAGGAGAGTATGGGGTGAAGTTGTCAACAAGATCCGCGGTCAATAAATCTAGCCCTACTAGTAGCCGGACTTGAATCCTTGAACTAAATTTAGACCTATCTGCTAGGTCCAGTCAGCATTTAATGTTAACAAGGTGGGGTCGGTCCTCTTCGTAGAGAGGATCAAATTCCTTGATAACTTTACCTACTGCTTGCCCAACCATCGTTTTCAGGACAGAATAAGTTCCCACTCGGACCCTGATCGCCATTACCCTTTCTCTCTCAGATCTACCCACTCCGCTTTCGGGAGCCACGAGCGGATCAGAACTTTGTACCACTTTTACTTCAATTTGAACTTCTCCAGTTATTTTTGAGAAGGACATATCGAAATTCCTGAGTTCTAGCAATATACGTGACCATGTGTTGTCCTGCCACATGTGTCGTGCCTTTGCCAAGTGCCAACTGCTGCGGAGAGAGAGTTGCAACTCCCAAATTGCGAATAAACAACAACTTTTTGGAGATGCTCATATATTTCACTAGGCCTTGAAAGGAGTACACTAAAGTGTGTTCCTTCAGCCACTGGATTTGGATACGGTTGTACTCATCACTGAGAATTCCAGTGATGACCCCGATGATTACCTGAGTTCTGACGTACTACTTACTGACATCCGGGATGTTACCTCGAGTGTGGCACTCAAGGAGCATTTTCCAGATGAGGGTCTCTTCTTCCGACGAAATAGCTTCCCTCCAAGTCTTTGCTGGGGGATCTTCCCCAACGTCTAAGGTTTGCGGTTCCATCCCTAGTGCCGAGAAGGAGATGATGGAGGTCGTCGAGGCGCAACAGGATACTAATTCTGTAAATTTAGCGTTCTTAATGTCAGAAACCTCGTGCCCTTGCTCCCCAGATAGTACTTGTGGCTTTACTAGTGAGTCCAAATTATTGGTATTTTATGTGTTGCTGATACCGATTAGGTATTCTTCATCTTTCTTCCTACTACACTTAGATGTCCTTTAGCAGTTGTTGTCCCATAGTGTGATAATAAAGTCGCGTATTTATTAGATGAACATACGTGGGGTGAGGATTGTTTTATATTAGGGTAGCTCCGCGGGTACAGGGTAGATCCCGCCGAGCAGGAGTGTTGGGAAGTTACGTAGAGTTGGGTTAAAAGGGGAGGAGGAGGGCGGTGTAAACCGGGTTCCTTTTGTTGTTAGGTCTATTTCAACTCTTCTTATTTCGGAAGGTGACCAGATTCAGAGTTCACATCTAAGGGACCTAGGGTAATTAGGTATACTACTGAAGCACCTATGAGGGGGGTGACCCAGGGAGTAGACTCTGACTGCCGCGAAGGCCAGATTCGAGAAGGGAGGTTAAAGACTGAAGACTATTTATTTTCGAATTATAGTCTGGCGTACGCCCTTCGAGAAGGGGCACGACCATGAACAATTCCGCTAAACACCAGCAGCAAAGGCATAAAATTGACATAAAAAATAGATGAGTGTACGTGGGACCTATCTCTGGTGTAAAGGCAAAGTCCACGAGTGTTGGAAACTAAAAAGGGCACTGTGATCAATAGTGCCGAGGTCGTGCTGAATTCGGCAAAAACCCAGCAGCAAAGGCATAATTGACATCAACGAGATTTCCACCAGTGAACCTTGGGGATCCTTCAATCAAAAGTTGTCGTTTTCGAAGGTTTCTCGAGAGGTAAAAGTTGAGAAACGTTGGATCTGAGTGGAGGGTGAATGTATACTTGCTTGGAGTTGGTAATCATCCCTCATCTCGAGTCAGTCATCGCGAAGACGCGATAAATTTGTGGAGGAGATGCCCGTCGGCATATCATCACATTATTACTGAATCATAATTGCATTATGCTATTTGAGGATTTAGCCCCAGCACCTACGTGCGAGTATCCCAGGCGACACCTCGCGAGGGCCCTTCAGGGCCTAGGGCACTTCCCCTTGCCGCCACCTAAGCCAATCAAGTATCGACTATGGTGGCAATGATGGGTTAGGTTTCATGACCTAGCCTGTCTTTCCATGGTCGAGCAGGCGCTACGAGGCGCCGCTTCGAATGCACTTGTTGCCTCTCCTTCCTTCGTTTCCAAACGACATTTTTCCCCTTGTTTCCTTTTTCGTTTTGAGTGCCTTGCAACGACGCCCTACTAGTAGTGTATTTATGACACACTCTTCCAACTCCGAGAGTGGAGAGTAGTGCAGCGAAAAAACAAAACCAGTCCTTCGGGACTTCCGTTAAATTGAAACGACACATAGAAGATTAGCATGGCCCCTGCGCAAGGATGACACACATAAATCAAGAAATGGTCTAAAAAAAAAAAAAAAAAAAAAAAAAAAAAAAAAAAAAAAAAAAAAAAAAAAAAAAGGTAATGTAGCGAGACCCAATGGGCCTTGCTCCTATACTCACCCCAAGCAGAAAAGACAAAGTTATGGCGGTTTATCTGTCTGTGTTCTCGTGAAGATGCATTCTCATTTTGGGCAATTGGTGAGTAGTGGGGTGAGGCTTAGTGACACGGATTAAGGAGAGAATGATGTGTAGGTGAGGATAATCACGGGACCTGAAAAGGACAACACTGCCTGGAAAACAACAAAAAAAAACTCAGAAAATTATAAAAAAAATACAAAAAGGACCACGCTGAGCCTGCTGACTTGGCAGGGACATCCGCAAAGTTGTGTCTTTTTTCCTTTTTGAGCTCTTTATAGTTGTAAAAATAAAAGGTCTCAGATGAAAGATCATCCATTTGAAGCAGGGAAAAAAAAAAAAAAAAAAAGGAAGGTGCATTATGCGATCGCGCTGAATTCGGGACAAAACTCTGTTGGCCCCGTTGGCCCTGTTGTGCTCTGCAGTTCCCGGACGGACAGTCCCGGTCGTTGTCTGTATGGTAATACCATCGGCACCGACTGCACCGGTCCGTGTACTAGTTAACCACCTCCAATTCCATTAAGCCTCCCTCGTCCGGGAGGTCAATAGGTAGATAGGGCGTGTAAAGCTCCTCCGCAGCCGGTTCCATATCGAATCGGATGTTGAAGAGCTCCGGTTCCTCAGGGCTCACAGAGATCTGACCCACTTTTAAGATTCGACTGTATTGCAGTTTAACAGCATCATAAATCAGAGGCATAGCCCCGATGGAGACTTGAAGGACACGTACCAAAAAAAATCAGTATTTCATAGTCTCTCTCCATTCCTGAAGTTCCGCCTCCGTTATGCAAGGTCTGAAATGGAGTGAGTATTTCACTCCATCCAGCGTGACGTCGTCAGTTTGTTTCTTCAACATCCAATCTGCAATCTCCTTTGTACTAGGGACGTAGGTGACAAGGTTTCTTCCTTCGTTGTGAAAAAAACCTCTCTTAGGCTCAAGGCCTAGCATTGGCATGCCTATCCATTTATCTTCATAGATACGGACTGCCCGTTTCTTAATTTTCACAGGGAGCGAGTCACTATTTTTACCGAAGAAAATGGTGATTGCGTTTTGTGAGAGTCATTCCTTCTGGGATTGGAAGAAGGACGAATCGACTTTGATACGCACGCAATCTTCGTACCTTTGGACCCTACTCTCGTCGTTGGGAATCAAGTTTTTGGAAGAACTTTCAAGCGAAAGCATTTCTCAATTACCTGCAGGGCCCGCTCCTTTTCTGGATGTAAAGTGGAGGCCGCCCGGATGTCCTCTTCCATCCTTATACCGTATTTTATGAGAAATGTTTAAGCCTTTCATGCACAATACTGGAGGGTGGCCAAATTGCCACAAAATTGCCATAGGGTTATAATGACTCCCGTTTTATACAATTAATTCCTTCCCTAATTCTCTTCAGTCTCAGCTCGGGGATAAAGCCGAGCTTCCTCTCTAAAATCCAGGCACCACGGCACGTAAGACGTTCAGATATTGACGATAACAAGTCTTCGACCGAGATAACCTCTCTGCTTGCAGATATATTCAGTTACAGGTGGGCCGAAGTAGAATGTACTAGGAGGCAAACGATTCTAACCATCCATCACATTCCTCTTCGACGATCTAGCCCACCCTCTGTCAGTCAACCAAAAAGATCGCAGGTCTGAGGAGGTACCTACCCTCCCACATGGGCCCGGATGATTAAAGCTCTTTGTATATTACTTCAATTTCAGCCAAAATTGAATCCGATTAACAGAGGCAAAGAAGGGCTATTTGCAAAATTTCCGAAAGAACCTTTTCAAAGTATGCGCCAACCCTCCCTCAGGCGGTCCACAAGGGTTTCCGAGAGTACATATCCTCTGTCGTCAAACTCTATGGACAACAACATGTTTATGCCATCAATAGCGAGGGATAAAACGTGAAGCCTCCCATCCTAACTTTTCCTAAGGGAGGTCCGAACAGCAGGCAAGAGAGTGACCTTGCCTTCAGCTTAGCATGTAAGTAAAACCAAATACACGTCTTTACAGGGGAGGCAAACATAATCTTCAGGTAAGCTCCTATGAAGCTTAAACACCTACCCTCCCTCTTTCAATCTCATAGTCAAAGGCATAAATGGGTAGAGGACCAGGATTACCTCCCGACCTACGAAAAGGTCGGGTCAATATTGTCAAAGACCATCAGCCACTCTGCAGTTGTCTCCACGTCAGATGTCGAAGAAAGAAAGTCAGGTGAAGCTTCACGTATGTCGCTCGACAGTTTCTTCTGTCCTCCAATAACTATCCTCCTTAGACATCGTCCCGTTCTCCGAAGCGCATCTAGGTGTCGAGAGAGGAACCCGACTCTTCCTCAATGTCAAAAAGTGGACGACTCCCCACTGAAGGAACCTCGTTGCACGATATTCCCTGAGCTGACGTTACAGGGGTTGTCGGCCAGGTCTTCCAGCCGAGTGCATGGCATTCCCCTTTCCACTCAAGGAGAGGGTCAGGTGGGACTTGTTACTACAAGAACGCTCCACGCTTCCGACAGGGCAGACGAAGTCGGAGCAAAGAGCTATGGGAACCGCTTCATCTCACACTCCTCGAGCACGCCACACACACCGTCTTTCGGACGGACAGCGGGTGCGCGCTAGTTAGGGTAAGCCGAGAACGAGGACGACACCATCACCTCGATGTTACCAAAAGTCATACATCGCCGCGACGGGTCGGCCCGGTCTTCGGTTCGTCGAAAATTAGCGCACAACCGGTGTGCGCTACCGGAAGCGGGCAGCCAGTGAGCCCCCCCCAAACTCGAGGGTGTAGGTATATGAGAGGAAGGGGACGGGGGGGAAGATTTTGTAGGATCTTCCTCCTGAAGTTCCTTGTCCTTTCTGTGTCTTGTGTCAACAGTGCGGGTGGGGACTCCATCTGGTCCGTCCTCTTGTCTATTATCCTTTGTGGAGGAATCGCTATCGTCGTTGATTGGTTTCTTGGACTTTCTGGTTTCGTCACAGTCCTCTGCTACGTGTCCATACCACCTACATTTACGGCAGTGTGGAGTGAAGTTGTCAACAAGATCCGCGGTCAATAAATCTAGCCCTAGCTGTATTTGAATCCTTGGACTAAATTTAGACCTATTTGCCAGGTCCAGTGTGAATTTAATGTTAACAAGGTGGGGTTGGTCCTCTTCGTAAAGAGAATCAAATTCCTTGATAACTTTACCTATTGCTTGCCCAACCATCGTTTTCAGGACAAAATAAGGTCCTTAAGAGACCCTGATCGCCATTACCTTTTCTCTCTCAGATCTACCCACTCCGCTTTCGGAAGCCACAAGCGGATCAGAACTTTGTACCACTGTTGCTTCAATTTGAACTTCTCCAGTTCTTTTTGAGAAGGACATCTCGAAATTCCCGAGTTCTAGCAATATACGTGACCATGTGTTGTCCTGCCACATGTGCCGTGCCTTTGCCAAGTGCCAATTGCTGCGTTGCAGCTTCCAGATTGTGAATCAACAACATTTTTTTGGAGATGCTCATATATTTCGCCAGGCCTTGAAAGGAGTACACTACAGTGTGTTCCTTTAGCTACTCGATTTGGATACGGTTATACTCATCACTGAGAATTTCAGTGATGACCCCGTTGATTACCTGAGTTTTGACGTACTTACTGACATCCGGGATGTTGCCTCCAGTATAGCACTCAAGGAGCATTTTCCGGATGAAGCTCTCTTCTTCTGGCGAAATAGCTTCACTCCAAGTCTTTGCTGGGGGATCTTCCCCAACGTCTGAGGTTTCCGGTTCCATCCCTAGTGCCAGGATGGAAATGATGGAGGTCGTCGAGGCGCAGCAGGATACAAATTCTGTAAATTTAGCGTTCTTAATGTCAGATACCCCGTGCCCTTGCTCCCCGGAGAGTACCTGTGGCTTTACTAGTGAGTCCAGATTGATGGTATTTTATGTGCTCCTGATACCGATTAGGTATTCTTCATCTTTCTTCCAACCACACTTAGATGTCCTTTAGCAGTTGTTGTCCCATAGTGTGATAATAAAGTCGCGTATTTATTAGATGAACATACGTGGGGTGAGGATTGTTTTATATTAGGGTAGCTCCGCAGGTACAGGGTAGATCCCACCGAGCAGGAGTGTTGGGAAGTTACGTAGAGTTGGGTTAAAACTTAAAAGGGGAGGAGGAGGGCGGTGTAAACCGGGTTCCTTTTGTTGTTAGGTCTGTTTCAACTCTTCTGATTTCGGAAGGTGACCAGATTTAGAGTTCACATCTAAGGGACCTAGAGTAATTAGGTATACTACTGAAGCACCTCTGGGGGGGGTGACCCAGGGAGTAGACTCTGACTGCCGCGAAGGCCAGATTCGAGAAGGGAGGTTAAATACTGGAGACTATTTATTTTCAAATGATTGTGTGGTGTGCGCCCTTCGAAAAGGGGCACGGCCACGAAAAGTGCCGAAGTAGTTAAAAGTTTCACTAAACACCAGCAGCAAAGGCATAAAATTGACATAAAAAAGAGATGAGTGTACGTGCGACCTATCCCTGGTGTAAAGCCAAAGTCCATTAGTGTTGGAAAGCTAAAAAGGGCACTGTGATGAATAGTGTCGAGGTCATACTGAATTCAACAAAACCCCAACAGCAAAGGCATAATTGACATCAACGAGATTTCCACCACTGAACCTTGGGGATCCTTCATTCGAAATATGTCCTTTTCGAAGGTTTCTCGAGAGGTAAAAGTCGAGAAACGTTGGATGTGAGTGGAGGGTGAATATAGACCTGCTTGGAGTTGGTAATCATCCCCTGTTTCGAGTCAGCCATCGCGAATACGCGATAAATCTGTGGACGAGATGCCCGTCGGCATATCATCACATTATTACTGAATCATAATTGCATTATGTTGTTTGAGGACTTAGCCCAGAACCTACGCTCGCCTATCCAAGGCGGCACCTCGCGAGGGTCCTTCAGGGCCTACGGCGCATCCCCTTGCCGCCACCTAAGCCAATCAAGCATCAACTATGGCGGCAATGATGGGTTAGGTTTCGTGACCTAGCTTGTCACTCCGCGGTCGAGCAGGCGCTACGTGGCGCCGCTTCAAATGCACTTGGTTGCCTCTCCTTCCTTCGTTTCCAAACGACATTTTCCCCCTCGTTTCGTTTTTAGTTTCGAGTGTCGTGCAGTGACGCCTTGCGAGTAGTGTATTTATGACACACTCTTCGAACGCGGAGAGTGGAGAGTAGTGTAGCGAAAAAACAAAACCAGTCCTTCGGGACATCCGTTAAAATGGGAATGACACAGAGAAGATTAGCATGGCCCCTGCGCAAGGATGACACACATAAATCGAGAAATGGTCCAAAAAAAAAAAAGAAAAAAAAGTAGTGTAGCGAGACCCAACGAGCCTTGCTCCTATACTCACCCCAAGCAGAAAAGACAAAGTTATGGCGGTTTGTCTGTCCATGTTCTCGTGGAAGATGCATTCTCATTTTGGGCAATTGGTGAGTAGTGGGGTGTGGCCCAGTGATACGGATGAAGGAGAGAATCATGAGTAGGTGAGGATACTCACGGGACCTGAAAAGGACAACGCTGACTGGAAAACAACAAAAAAAAATACAGAAAAAAAAAAAGGACCACGCTGAGTCCGCTGACTTGGCAGGGACATCCGCAAAGTTGTGTCTTTTTCCCTTTTCGAGCTCTTTACAGTTGTAAAAAGAGAAGGCCTCAGATGAAAGATCAGCCACTTCAAGCAGGGAAAAAAAAAAAAAAAAAAAAGGTGCATTATGCGATCGAGATGAATTTGGGGCAAAACTTTGTTGGCCCCGTTGGCCCTGTTGTGCTTTGCGCTTCCTGGATGGACAGTTCGGGTCGTCGTCTGTATGGTAATACCATCGGCACCGACTGCACCAGTTCGTGTACTGGTTAACCACCTTTAATTTCATGGAGCCTCCCTCGTCCGGGAGGTCAAGAGCTAGATAGGGCGTGTAAAGCTCCTCCGCAGCCGGTTCCATATCGAATCGGATATTGAAGAGCTCCGGTTCCTCAGGGCTCACAGAGATCTGACCCACTTTTAAGATTCGGTCGTATGCTTGTTTAACAACATCATAAATCAGAGGCATAGCCCCGATGGAGACTTGAGGGACACGTACCCAAAACAATATGTATTTCATAGTCTCTCTCCATTCTCGAAGTCCGGCCTCCGGGTCTGAAATGAAGTGAGTATTTCACTCCATCCAACGTAACCTCGTCAGTTTGTTTCTTCAAACATGCAATCTGCAAACTCCTTTGTACTAGGGACGTAGGTGACCAGGTGTCTTCCTTCGTTGTGAAAAAGACCCCTCTTAGGCTCAGGGCCTAGCATTGGCATGCCTATACATTTATTTTCATAGATACGGACCGTCTGTTTCTTAATTTTCACAGTGAGCGAGTTACTATTTTCACCGAAGAAAATGGTGACTGCGTTTTGTGAGGGTCTTTCCTTCTGGGCTTGGAAGAAGGACGAATCGACTTTGATACGCACGCAATCTTCGTACCTTTCGGCCCTACTCTCGTCGTTGGGAATCAAGTTAGTTGGAAGAACTCCCAAGCGATGGCATTCCTCAATTACCTGCACAGCCCGCTCCTTCTCTGGATCTAAAGTGGAGGCCGCTCGGTTGTCCCCTTCCATCCCTACTCAGTATTTTATGAGAAATGTTTAGGCCTTTCATGCACAATACTGGAGGGTGGCCAAATTGCCACAAAATTGTCACAGGGTTATTATGACTCCCGTCTTATACAATTAATTCCTTCCCTAATTCTCTTCAGTGTCAGCTGCGGGATAAACCCCCGCTTCCTCTTTAAAATCCAGGCACCGCGGCACGTAAAACGCTCAGATATTGACGAGAACAAGTCTTCGACCAATAGAACCTCTCTGCTTGTAGATATATTCAGTTACTGGTGGACCGGAGAGGATGTACTAGGAGGCAAACGATTCTAACCATCCATCGAATTCCTCTGTGATGAACCAGCTCACCCTTCGTCGATCAACCCAAAAGATCGCAGGTCTGAGGAGGTACCTACCCTCCCACATGGGCCCGGAGGATTAAAGCTTTGTATATTACTTCAATTTCAACCAAAATTGAAACCGATTAACAACGGCAAAAAGGGCTATCCGCAAAATTTCCGAAAGAACCTTTTCAAAGTACGTGCCAACCCTCCCTCAAGCGGTCCACAAGGGTTTTCGATCGAGGGGAGTACATATCCTCCGTCGTCGAAGTCAATGGACAACAACATGTTTATGCCATCGATAGCGAGGGATAAAACGTGAAGCCTTCCATCTTGAGGGAGGTCTGAACAACAGGCAAGAGAGTGACCTTGCCTTCAACTTAGCGTGTAAGTAAAGGCAAATACATGTCCATACAGGGGAGAACAACCATTTCGTCAAAACGGACATATTATATTTTTTGAACGAAATCAAAACTGATTTTTTTTGCCGAAATCTAGTCGGAATTTTTTGCTCCTGGGGGTCCGGCGTTCCCAAAACGCCGGATCCCCTACATGTATCTGGTCTATGGTTGAGACCAGATACAATTTTTTTTTTTTTTTTTTTTTTTTTTTTTTTTTTTTTTTTGTATCTGGTCTCAAAAAAAAACCAGATACATGTAGGGGGTCCGGCGTTTTAGGAAAGCCGGACCGCCAAAAGCAAAAAATTCCGACCAAATTTTGGCAAAAAAAGTCAGTTTTGATTTCGTTCAAAAAATATAATATGTCTGTTTTGACGAAATGGATGTTGGAGGTAAACGTAATCTTCAGGTACGCTCCCATGTAGGTTACATACCTACCCTCCCTCTTTCAATCCCATAGTCAAAAGCATAAATGGGTAGAGGACCGAGATTACCTCCCGACATACGACAAGGTCGGGTCAATATTGTCAAAGATCATCAGCCACTCTACGGTTGTCTCCACGTCAGATGTCGAAGAAAGAAAGTCAGGTGAAACTTCACTGATGTCGCTCAACAGTTTCTTCTGTCCGCCAATAACTGTCCTCCTTAGATATCGACCGATTCTCCGAAGCGCATCTAGGTGCCGAAAGAGGAGCTTGACTCTTCCCCAACATCAAAGAGTGGACGACTCACCACTGAAGTAACCTCGTTGCAAGATATAATTCCCTGAGCTGATGTTACAGGGGTTGTCGGCCAGGTCTTCCACCCGAGTGCACTCCCCTTTCCACTCAAGGAGAGGGTTAGGTGGGACTTGTTACTACAAGGAGAGGGTTAGGTGGGACCTGTTACTACAAGGAGAGGGTTAGGTGGGACCTGTTACTACAAGCAGACGAAGCCAGAGCAAAGAGCTATGGGAACCGCTTCATCTCACACTCCTCGAGCACGCCACACACACCGTCTTCCGGGCGAACGGCGGGTGGATGCTACTTAGGGTAAGCCGAGAAAGAGGACGGCACCATCACCTCGATGTGACCGCAAAGTCAGACATCGCCGCGACGGGTCGGCTCACTCTTCGGGTCGCTGAAAATTAGCGCACAGCTGTTGTGCGCTACCGGAAGCGGGCAGCGAGCGAGGTCCCCCCCAAATTCGAGGAGGTAGGTATATGGGACGAAGGGGACGAGGGGGAAGATTTTGTAGGATCTTCTTCCTGAAGCCCCGTGTCCTTTCTGTGCCTTGTGTCAACTGGGCGGGTGGGGACTCCATCTAGTCCGTCCTCTTGTCTATTGTCCTTTGTGGGGGAATCGCTATCGTTGTTGATTGGTTTCTTGGACTTTCTGGTTTCGTCACAGTCCTCTACTACGTGTCCATACCACCTACATTTACGGCAGTATGGAGTGAAGCTGTCAACAAGATCCGTGGTCAATAAATCTAGCCCTAGCTGTATTTGAATCCTTGGACTAAATTTAAACCTATCTGCCAGGTCCATTGCGAATTTAATGTTAACAAGGTGGGGTTGGTCCTCTTCGTAGAGAGGATCAAATTCCTTGATAACTTTACGTATTGCTTGCTCAGCCATCGTTTTTAGGACAGAATAAGCTCCCACAGGGACCCTGATCGCCATTACCCTTTCTCTCTCAGATCTACCCACTCCGCTTTCGGGAGCCACGAGCGGATCATAACTTTGTACCACATTTGCTTCAATTTGAACTTCTCCCGTACTTTTTGAGAAGGACATCTCAAAATTCCAGAGTTCTAGCAATATACGTGACCATGTGTTGTCTTGCCACATGTGTCGTGCCTTTGCCAAGTGCCAACTGCTGCAAAGAGAGCATCACAGCTTCCAGATTGTGAATAAACAACAATTTTTCGGAGCTGTTCATATATTTCGCCAGGCCTTGAAAGGAGTACACTATAGTGTGTTCCTTTAACCACTGGATTTGGATACAGTTGTACTCATCACTGGGAATTCCGGTGATGACCCCGTTGATTACCTGAGTTCTGACGTACTTACTAACATCCAGGATGTTGCCTCGATTGTAGTACTCAAGGAGCATTTTCTGGATGGGGATCTCTTCTTCTGGCGAAATAGCTTCATTCCAAGTCTTTGGTGGGGGATCTTCCCCAATGTCTGAAGTTTCCGGTTCCATCCGTAGTACAGAAAAGGAGATGATGGGGGTCGCCTAGGCGTAGGAGGATACTAATTCTGGAAATTTAGCGTTCTTAATGTCAGAAACCTCGTGCCCTTGCTCCCCAAATAGTACTTGCGGCTTTACTAGTGAGTCCAAATTGATGGTATTTTATGTGCTGCTGATACCGATTAGGTATTCTTCATCTTTCTTCCAACCAAAATTAGATGACGTTTAGCAGTTGTTGTCCCATAGTGTGATAATAAAGTCGCGTATTTATTAGATGAGCATACATGGGGTGAGGATTGTTTTATATTAGGGTAGCTCTGCAGGTACAGGGTAAATCCCGCGGAGCAGGATTGTTGGGAATTTTTGTAGAGTTCGGTTAAAAGGGGAGGAGGATGGCAGTGTAAACTAGGTTCCTTTTGTTGTTAGGTCTGTTTCAGCTCTTCTTATTTCGGAAGGTGACCAGATTCTGAGTTCACATCTAAGGGACGTAGAGTAATTAGGTATACTACTGAAGCACCTATGAGGGGGGTGACCCAGGGAGTAGACTCTGACTGCCATGAAGGCCAACTTCGAGAAGGGAGGTTAAATACTCGAGAGTATTCATTTTTGAATTATAGTCTGGCGTGCGCCCTTCGAGAAGGGGCACGACCATGAACAGTGCCGAAGTAGTAAAAATTTTCGCTAAACACCAACAGCAAAGGCATAAAATTGACATAAAAAAAGAGATGAGTGTACGTGGGACCTATCTCTGGTGTAAAGCCAAAGTCCACCAGTGTTGGAAAGCTAAAAAGGGCACTGCGATAAATAGTGTTGAGGTAGTACTAAATTCGGCAAAAAAACAGCAACAAAGGCATAATTGACATCAACGAGATTTCCACCATTGAACCTTGGGGATCCTTCATTCGAAAGCTGTACTTTTCGAAGGTTTCTCGAGAGGTAAATGTCAAGAAACGTTGGATCTGAGTGGAGGGTGAATATATACCTGTTTGGAGTTGGTAATCATCCCTCATCTCGAGTCAGTCATCGCGAAGACGCGATAAATCTGTGGACGAGATGCCCCCCGGCATATCATCACATTATTACTGAATCATAATTGCATTATGTTGTTCGAGGACTGCATCTCCTCTTTCCTGTCTTCCAACCACTGATCCATAGAGATCCCCCCCCCATTGATCTTCACCCCCTCCGGCCACCGCAGCATGAGCCCCCCCACTATTGTCTGCAGCTGCTTGCATCCCTCCTCCAGTATAATAAATCATTCCTCCGCTCGATGTTGTAGCTCCCCCACCGAATCCATCTCTCACCCAATTAACTGCACCGCTCACACAGTTCTTCTGAACCATTTGTCAATCTCACGGCTGGCGCTACCTCTGCTCACGCGTCAGGGGACGTCCACATCACCAAACAACAGGTGCCACGTGGCAACAAAACCACTCGCACTTATTGGGCACGTGCGCAGGCCTAGCAGCCGGGGAGTTGTTCTCCCCAGGCGCTAGTCAAGCCGGGGCAACCGGGCCCTACCGGTCCGCCAGCATCAGGGCTCTAGCGCTAGTGCAGCCACCCCCATAATAGCCTACATGGTTAGAATATGTTGATGACTGATGAAAAACTGGGATGATTCAGGAACACTTCAAGATGACTGAGATAATAGAGATTGATGCTGACTATTCAGAATGCTTATCTACTCAGAACTCCTAGACTACCCTAACCCTAATCTCAGGTATCCATATCAACCAGCCAGTCTTTACGGAGAGAATACTGTTGACCAAGTACTACCAACCAAGCCTTTACCCGGTGGCAGTGTCGTTCTGGTTTCTACTTAACCTGGGCACAAACACAATAAAAGCTCAATAAGAAAATCAGGTAGATAAGAATGTCACCTTAGAATTCGTACTTGGTAATAGTGGGATCCTGAGCAAACAACCAATTTGATGAAGATGATGTTGATGATGATGATGGTGATGGTGATGGTGATACTTGATGTTGATGTTGATGTTGATTGACCCTCCGCTGTCCACCCCTTCTCTTTTCCCCTCTTACCACCCCTCCTCTCCCTTGCTGCCTCCGCTGCTCAGAACCACTCTGTTGTTGAGTGGTTCCTCACAACCCCAGCAATAGGAAAGTCTCCTCCTATCCTACTCCCCTCGAAGAAGGTTGTTCCACCATAAAGTCTTCCTCAAGCTACCTCTGTCCTACTCTGCCACCGCTACTAGATGATGTTCCACCTTCCATCTCTCCCTGCCCCAAAGTTAAATAGTCCTTGTCCACCCTTATTCCCTATAGGCAAACACTTGTAGGGAGGATTTTTGCGACCTCAAGTATTGAAAAGAACAGGGAAATCATAATTGAGAAGTTGATGATGCTGATGCACGCACCAGACTTATACACTTGATCTTAGCGAAAAGGGAGGGTGCGTAAGGGGCACAGCGCTGCTGGGAGCGCTGCGCCCTGCATGCGCAAGACTGGTTGGAGCGATGTCGGTCGAGGGTGAGATGTGGGAGTGAACCGTCGTTCGCGGTGGTATTGGCGTGCGGCGATGGTCGGCGGATAGTGGTAGGACAGGCGTTGCGGCTGTATGGTTGAAGGCGTAGGTGTTGAGATTGGCTTGGGGAGTCGCTGCCTTCCATCGCGGTGTTTTGTCAGGATGGTGAGCGGCGTGACGTGGCGGTTGTACGGCGTGGTGAAGGGGGGGAGTGTAAAGGTTGATTTGGCGAACGGTGTAGATGTCGAGATTGACCATCGTGGTTTTTTCAAGTGCCAGGTGGCGTGAGCTACAATCTTGTGGCCCTCCAGCATGCTCACGTCGCACGTGTAACGATGATTGAGTGACCTCGTCGGCTCCATATTTATGTCGAAGTGGCGCACAAAAATTGAATCCCCGTCAGCTATGATTGGAAGAGCAGTTCCGCGGTTGATGATGCAAATCTTCAGCGACATCCTGTGTGATCTGAAGAGTTTGGTGACGTGAAGGGGTGAAGACGCAAGGACGCGCCGTTAGCTATGATCTGGAAGAGCAGTTCCGCAGCTGATGATGCAGATCTTCAGCGACATCCTATCTGATCCGAAGAGCTAGGCGATGTGAAGGGGTGAAAACGCAAGGATGTGAGGCGAGAGAAGGTAAGGTACGGGAGAGTTCGGTGATGAGGGAAGGGTAGGATAGGGTGTCGTGGGGAGTGCGGAGTCCTGTTCCCCCTTCCTCAACAATATAGAAAAGGTAGAGTTAGGGTAGCTTGAACCCCCTTTGGGGACTCGTTAACAGGTTTGGCGAGGGGTGTCACACCGTTTTCGTTTCCTTTGAGGGACTGAAGACGGTCGTTCATATCTTTGGTGTTAGCTTTGCTTCGAGCCGAGATGCTAGTAGTGGGAGGAAGGTAATCCTTATTTCCCCAAAGATGTAGGGGTAGGGTTTGAGAGGTGGGAGGTAATGTTTGAGTTGAGGAAGAAAGGACGGGAACTGGCATTAGTGGATTAGGATTCAGCCCACGCGTCGCCTGGCTTTCTTACAATTCGAAATGTACAGATAATTTTCGGATAATAATTGTTAATTGTGAATCTTCTGATTGCGATCCGTAATTTCTTAATACTCTGATTGTCAATTTTCTGATTGTTTTCTGATTGTTCCTGATTGCTTCTTCTGATTCTACCTTCAAAATACATTCATCCCAAGAATTCACTGGTTGAATTGGAAATCGTAAATCAGACTCTGCTTCTGTTAGGTTCATAATTCTGAGCGGTTGTATCAAACATAAATCCTCAATTCATGTGTGTGGTCTTATAATCCTTGAGGTATTCTTGTTGTCCTAAACAACGACCTTAGCTTTGATCAGGATCATTCTCTTGATTTTAGATATTCGTGAGTCCAATTTTGGACACCTCAGATAAATTTAATAAATCTCGTTTGTAAATCTTAAAATCTTAAAATTTCTAAGAGATGTTCCAGATAAGAGTTCCTAATTTTTCAAATTTTCGCTTCTGACTATTTTCTATTTGCCAAAACCTACGTCCGCAAACTTAATTTTCTTAAGTCTTGATTATTGTCGTGGTAAACTTCGATCCTGTTTGGTTTTATCTGGTGATTGTATCTTATGATCTTTCCCTTCTCGGATTTTTGTATAGTTGGGGAAGTTGAGGATGATGCATCGGCTTAGGGTGGTCTGGATCTGCTATGTAGTTGGATGGTTGGTTTTGGCTGCTAGGTCAGGAGGATTCCACTGGGACGACTCAGGCCGGTGCTGGAGTTGAGGCTCTGTAACCGAGGTAGGAGCTTGAGGCCTGCAGAGTTATGCCTGTTTGTGTGGCATAACCAGCAGGTTCGACGAAGTCATCGCCGGGGGTGTTCCCCTGTAACTGTGGGGCTTTGTGACTTTTGAGGAGTAGTCGAGGGTGGAGGACACTTTTTTCCATGAGAACAAGGTGGATCGGTTTTGGGGTAGCGGTGGCGCCCTGTCACCCTAGCATGAGGGGGGTTGAGATCTGCCGCGTTTTTGTACGAGGACTGGCGGCCTCCACCTTCCCTTCTTTTGCTTAGCAGGTCCTAGTCTTTCCTGACCGTTTGCCCTTAGTGTATAGGGTAAGAGGAACGGGAAGGCTAGTGGTGGGTTGTGGTGGGCTCAGGCAGAGGAAGGACTTATTGTTCAGGGTAGTAGGTCTACTGGAAGGGCGGGGTGGGATGACACTGGCCGGTGCTGGAGCATAGCTCTGTGACCAGGGGGAGCTTGAGGCCATTGAAGTTATGCTGAGGGTAGAAGGCATAACCATCCTGTTCAATGCAGTTGTAGCTGGGGCGGTGACCCTGTAACCTTTAAGGGGCCTTACAGTTAAGGAAGTTGTCAAGGGAGGAAGGCACTTTCTGCCAGTCAGAAATAGTCAGGTCGGTACTGGGATAGGTAGTGTTGCCTTGTAACCTTAGCGAGAGGGGTATGAGATCTGATGATTTCTGGCACGAGGGTCGAAAGCTTGGGCGGCGGTTCTTCGTCTGTGGTGAGGGGAGGAGATGGATGGTTAGTGCTTCTAGTTCGTATCCCTTTTCTTTTGCTTTCTGAATATTCTCTAAATACGGTCATAGGCAGTTGCTAAATTCTTAGAATTTCTTAGAACTTTCAAAAAAACGTTGCAATCTGTTCTTAAAAAAAGGGGGGTCGGCCGTATGCGGATGGCTGTTTTGTCCTAAAAATGTCTTCTGGATTCTGGGGATTCCTGACAACACTTTTTAGGTGGTTTCGAGGCTGTTATACTCAGTGACCTGCGGCTGTTTGATGCCAGAACGACGCTGGCCGGTGCTGGGGTGTTGCCCTGTAACCTGCAGATGCAGGAGCATGAGGCCTGGTAGAGAGATCTGGCGGTGCTTTGGGGTGGGCATTCCACGGTACAACCAGGGGTTGCTGCTGGGACGACGCTGGCCGGAGCTGGGGTGAGCTGTGTTGCCCTGTAACCTAGCAGGATGAGGGGGTGTGAGGCCTGGAAGAGCTCGGCAGGGAGTAAGACAGTGCTGGAGACCTTTGGAAGGTTTTGTTAGGGATTTCACGGGTTTGGAGCAATTTTAGGACCTCTGCAGTCTGTTCCCATACCTCCCAAATTACTGTAAGTTTTCTTAGATGGTTTATCAGCCAAAGCCGGGTAATGGCCCCGGTATCGCAAGAAAGGGATTGAGGTGAGTGAGAGAAATATATCATGCGTTCTACTAGTGAAGGGGCTAGCTGGTAGGACAGAAATAGGGCATAGCAGCAGCGGAGATGGTGGCTTTGCTGTGGTGAGTCTTGCCGGATTGAGGTAAAGAGGACTGATGGTGGGTCCCTGAGTCGTTTTCTGGACTTTGTCTATTTCTGAAGCTTGTCGCAGTAATTTCCTAAGTAGCTCCAATTTTTCTTAGCCAAATCCGGGTAATGGCCCCGGTATCTCAATTTTCAAAGTCTACGTAAATTTCCATATGGGACGCTGGGCCCGGTTCCCAGCACGTGCTGCTCCCCGCGAATAGATTGGAGCCTTGTTCCCATTAAAAAAAAAAAAAAAAAAAGATGGTTCTTGATGTTTCTTCACCCTCGCCAGTCTCCTCCACCTCTTATGTTGATTCTTCCATTGTCTCATTTTCTTAAGGGCCTCTTACAGCTCAGGGCAAACCCACAATTAATGATGATGATGATGATGATGATGATGATGGTGATGATGATGATAAACCATGATAATCTTAAAAAAAGCTATGGACTACATCAACAAAACCTGGCCTCACAATCCTTGAGCAACTCCTTTTTTTTTTTCAATTGTTTTTTCCTTTTTCTTGAAAGCCCAGGTTGTTGTAGAGGTGGGATACTTGGCAATCACCCACAGTACTCGCCCACTCGGTTGTCCAGGTGAACCCCTTTGAAGACCCCACCCACCCTTCCTCTCATCCTTTTTCCCTGGCGCACCCCCACCCCCCCTGACCTACCCTAGTGTTAACCACCCAGGACCATCACCCATTGCCATCTTGGCGGGGTGACCTGACCAGACAGCGGTTGCAGGCACCGGGGCTAAGCAGAGACTCCTAACCCCTGCTCAGCCCTGGTTGCAAGTGCAATCATGTGCAAGCCTGATTGCACAGGGACTTCGGGAGCTAGGTATGAACATACTACTACAGGTCGTCATGAAGGTGCACAGTGACTCCCATCTAGCTAAGTTATGTGGTGATGATAGAGAGCTGAGTAGCCTCCGTTCCCTCGTATGTCCCTGGAGCCGTTCCAGCCTCGCAGTAGAGTGCAGTATCTCCTGACACTCCCGACATCCCATACTATGGAACTGCTATGTCAGCCTCAAGCCTTTGACCACGTATATCCGTCTAGTATCCCACCTCTACAACAACCTGGGCTTTCAAAAAAAAAAAAAAAAAAAAAAAGAGGATGACCATCCCTAACTTACAATCTGGTATAGAACACAGGACCTTATGTGAATCGTGCAAGTGACGAGTAAACCGGACGATGCAAGCCACCCAGCAGTTCATGATAACCCCATAGACCAAGAACATCAGAATAACCACCATCGCCCAGTCCCCACATACAACAACCCTGGACTACCCCTTGGGTGGTGCGCAGGCAGTGTCTATAATAACTTACCTGCGTCATCCCAAGGGGTTGTGTGTCTAGCCGTGGGTCATTCTAACGCCCTGCCGGTGTCCATGTGCAAGGTTGCGGAGCTTTGAACCCACAACCTCATACGACAATCCACATTTCCATTATTATTATTATTATTATTATTATTTTTTAACCACTCGTACCTTTGGTGCGTGGGAAAATAGTGGGCCTCGGGTGGGACTCCTACCTTTTCGGAGGCGGAAACGAAACGATGGCCGCCGATCAGATTTATAAATGGCAGCCCGGCCTCCGACATTTTAGGAGTTTGGGAAAACCTATTTTCCCAACACTGGCGGAGGTACTAGTGCAGGGCAAAAGAGTTTTGTAATTCATCAAAAAAAATAGCTCGAGCTTCCCCTAAGCAACAGTAGTTAACTCAGACGCAAACCGAAGGGGAGCACAGTAATTGGAATTTTTTTATTATATCCAACAGATCATTAAACCAAGTCAAACTCTAGATGATGATGGCCAAGGTGTAACAGTACTCATGGCACCCCACCGCTACCTAATCTGAACACAGGATACACCAAAAGGGAGGGCGCATGTGACCAAGGTGGAAACGATCCATTGAACTAAAACAGCAGAACACATTTCCAACGGTGCTCTAACCACTGAGCTACATCAACTGGACATCCTTGAGCAACTCCTAGCCTCCCCTATACAGACACAACACTCTAAGGACAGCATCAGCCTAAACTAACCCCAACTGACATCCTCGTGTCTCCACTTTTGCCTTTATCCCAAGAGTTATGTGAAACCTGTTCCCTGTCTGTGATTGACCGCGGACTCTCCGTCTGCTGGAATGTGATATATATATATTTTTTAAAGCACCAGTACATGGGCACCTGGGCCGTGGGCCTGACACCTCGAATTCTGGAAGCGTGAAACGAAAGCGCGACCGCCAAACCAGTTTATCAACGGCAGGCCCAGCGTTTGACGTTTCGGCCTCGTTTTCTTGTGGCGACAAGTTTTCGACGGCAAGGCTGGGGTCGTGTACTAGTGGTTTAAGACCAAGAATTTGTCTACTAGGGGAGGTGGTACAAACAGCCTCCCCTAGTAGGTGTTCTGGGTGCTCCAGTCTATTGGTGGGGAGCTGCACCTGCTGGAAAACGTGTCCAGCGTCCGGGTCCTCAATTCTCTCTTTTTCCACCCCTCCCTGTGTTGGATTCATGGTGGTCTGGGGCAACTTTCAGTCTAGGTACAGAGACAAGGACCGTATGTTCGAATTCGGAAGAACACGGTAGTCAGTGATTTCCAGTGCCCATGTCTTGAGTAACTGTACTCTTGAAGAACAGCTCTTCATTTGTTGTGATTACGATTCCTTGTGTGTGGTGTCTTTTCATGAATGCTTTCATGTCTTGAGAAAACTATCTCAGCACTTCTCCCCGCCCTTCTGCCCTTTCTGTGAGAATCATTTTCCTGATTTTGCCGCAGGACTCTTCCGTCAGCTGGAAGCCTGACAACCTTTCATTGCTGAACGCTACGTTATCTTTCTCTGCTTCCACGATCATGACCCCCATGATGACCATCCTGCAGGCCACTGCCACATACAGTGTTACATGCCCAGTTGGGCGATGTACAAAATAACCGAGGATCCGCAATGTGATAAAAAGGACTGAATGGACATGCAGTGCAAGTGGAATCTCAACAAGCAATGTGCATTCTGATACATACAAAATGGTGCTTTATAGCGCAGGGAAGACTTAGATACAAATCCTGACCTGACCGGGACTGACCCCTTTCACGTAGTACAAGATAGCGAAGCAGAATGCTAGAATACTAATGACTAGCCCAATCAATGTTTCAACGCAGACCAGACATACATCATGCTCATCACAAGGTGTGAAGGAGCCTGGCGCTATACACAGGAAGGAAGCGCCAGGTCCAGACATACACAGACGAAGAGGAGGGGATCAGACGAAGAAGAGGGGGGAGAGATGGGAATGTCGTCAACACCAAGTCTTTGTCACAAGTCCCAAATAATCCCTCGTCGAAATGCCTGAAGCCCAAAAGTCGAGTCTGGTTCCAATGTCACCAAGCTCTCTCCCTCCTTCTCTCGTAGTCTGTTGATGCAGTGAAGTCAGATAGTGAGAGGGTGAGAGGGAGATGGTGGACTGAGAAGAGGAAGAAGAAGAACTCTCTCTCTCTCTCTCGCATGTCAGGTACTAACCTGTGAAGATAACACTGTGCTGCAGGTACCTCGAAGACGAAGCTGGAGCAACAGCGCTGCAGGTAAGTATCCCTGGCCTCCGCCCAATCTCTCTCTCTCTAGTACTAATCTAGCTATGGCGCCCAGCGCCGAAGACTACAGCTAACGCTACAAGCGTCCAGTGCTGAAGACTACTGCTAGCGCTACTCTACTCCTGCAGCGCTCCTTCAGAGTGCTGCTGCCGAATCCTGAAGACTACGGACTGCCTCCTGCCTCCCCGTGAAGTGCATGGGAAGTCCCTATGTACTATCTCGGCCTGCCTCCTGACTGCCTCCGACTGCTTGCAGGTGCAGGGCGGGCAGTCCAGGAGGCTGCTTTTGCCAATGTCGAACTGGGTCAGGGGCTGGCGCTGCAGCTGTCGTGGGAACAGGCCAAAAATAGCCTGTTCCTAAAACCCTGGTTTGGTGCCTGAGTTTCGGGGCAGGTCGGTCTGATGAGGGCCCGAAAATGGCCCTCAGTTTCAGGCTGAAAATACTCTGGGTCGGAAAGGCCCTGATTTAGCCTGAAACGACACACGGCCTGTAGGCCCTCGTTTTCAGGCTTTCAGGTTGAAACGACATGGGGCCTGTAGGGTCAGTAGGCCCTCGTTTCAGGCTTTCAGGCTGAAAATGACACGGGCCTAAAAATGGCCTGTGCAGCCTGTTGCAGGCGCAACATGTAACACCCCCCCTTGCTTATGAAGTCAAGCCGGGTCGAGGGCAAAGCTGACGATCTGAAGGTGGAATCTGGTCGCGGGTGCGACGTGGAGCCGAAGATACCGGCTTGCCTTGCATCAGTGCATAAAGTGTACCAAGTATTCGGTCGGTCTGTAGTCATAGCTGTGGTAATTGCAGCCGTTCGGCGGCACGACAATGACCTCGAGAATGATCTCGTGAGTGATCGGCCGATCCGGCACCACACCGGAAGATATCGGTGAACTCGTCAAGCAACTGCACCACACGGGGGTCCGAAGACAAGGGCGTGGGGGAAGAATTGACTTGGCCGTCACCACTTGACACCGGGTCGAAGGGTGTGGAAGAGGAATAGTACACGGTACTTCGGCGCCAAAACCATCACGAACGCTAAGAGTCCGCTGGTGGAAGTTGAGCGTGTGATCCGCACTTGCAAGCCAAGGCATTCCCGAAATGATATCGAAGTCCGTGTCCAAAATGTCGAACGTCACAGGTTCGCATGCATGAGGTGCGAAATACACCGGTGCGGTCTCGAAGTAACGATCGATAAGTTGTTGCATCCTTCCGTCCGCCAACTTGATCGTCGCCGAGTTTGCCTTCCTCCGAACTTGTGCGCCAAAGCCAGCCCTTTGCATAAAGGCTTGACTCATGAAATTGCGAGTCGCTCCGCTATCCAACAAAATGCTGCAGGACGCTTGCCCAACTTGGATGTGGACATAAAGGAGTGGTGCGTTGTTGTCGTCATACCGCTGATTGCGAAACTCGCGGGCCACCTTGGTAACATACACAAGGATGTCCCCCACCGCTACTTCGTCATCCGTCGGCGAAGTTGGTGGTGCATAGAAGGATAAGTACGTGTGGAGATGAGCGCATAGTACTGCGCATTGCGGTCCCGGTAAGCGGCCCGTGGTCGGGAGAGGAAGCCATGCAAAGTCCTCGGACGTGAGCGGGTCCAATGAAGGCGATAAGTTGTCGATGTCGGACGAAGAAGATGCCTCACACACGTCTTGTCCTTGAGCATGAGAACCCAGTGTAGGAACGAGTCGGGCAGCATAGTCCTCATAATATAGAAGAGGAGGACTATCGACTTCCGCATGTGCCTCGGAACGAAGGGCGGTCACCCACGAAGCGACCGGTTCCGAAGACGTCGAGAGTGTCATCGAGTCACTCGCGGCGGTGCTTAGTTTCGCGATTTGCCCTCGCCTTTGGACGGGCAGGCCATTGTCTCATGGAGATCGTTGTTGCACCATAGGCAATAGTGAAATCCCGTGCGTGCTTTGTACGCCGTTTCAAAGAGACCATATTGGGACCATTGGGCTGGAGCAGCTGCGCCAGGCCCGGGGCTAGATGCGGTGTTTGCCTTCGTCTTGCCGCGTCCTCGGCCTTTGCCGGGGCGGCCACCTTCCCGGGTGGTTGCGAGTTTGTCACCTTCATTGGCAGACATGACCTCGCTAGTTTGGTCAAATGGCGTTGCTGCCACGACCACGACCACTCTTGACCGATGTTGGTCTCTGCTCGGACTTTGCGCAGATGAACGCATGTTCTTAGCCTCCTTGTTCGTGATGATAATCTGCACGGCCTTGTCAAAGAGTTCCGCCGTTGTCGTCAAGGTGTCCTCGATGTGAGTCATGACATTGCTTAATGTCGGACACAACCTTGAGATGAAATAGTGGCGGATGGCTTTGAAGCCCATCTGGATGTCTGGGACGGACGTCAAGCGTTGGTACTCGGCAATCCAGTCGACACTCGGCAACGTGCCTTGTTTAAAGACCATCAACTTGTCCATTACCTTGATCTCCGGCGACTCTACTTGGAACCGCTTATGCCACGCCGCCTTCAGATCATCCCAACTGATCTTGGTATGCAAGTCGGCAGCTACCACTCCGTACTTGGACAACAGATTGTCCAACCATGCTTGGCACGCACCCCCTGACCGAGAGTATAAGTACGCGTGGTGCTTGTGTTCTTTGACGTAGTGTAGCTGCAGCGTGAGCTCGAACTTGCGGAACCATGGAATCGGATTTGTCTTCGTCGGGTCGCAGAAGATCTCCTGCCCGTCGAACTTTGGAGCTGTCTCGTCTCCTTTCGCCAATAATGAGACTTCAAAGGTCGGTGAGGCAAGGGGACCTCCTGACCCCCTTTTTCTTTGTAATAATTATGGAGGCTATAGGGGCAAACCTTAGAAAGAACTGAAATATTCAAAGACTTCAGATATCTGGAATATCCGAAGATGCTATTCATGTTACATCAATATTTGTTGATGCCTCACTATCATGATGGAGGCTTCAGAGTCAAATATGGCAGAAATCAAATCCCTGATGGATGAATTTGCCCAAGTTTCAGACATGGTTGCTAATTGGGGGAACAAAACACAGGGATGGTGGATTCATTCGAATTGGGCTCGTCCACCAGAACAACCACGGGTTAATTGGGTTCCGTTGGATTCCCCAGTACGAATTCTAGGAGTCTCTCTGACAGCTCAACGAAAACCTTTCATTAAGGATGAGTGAATTTCGAGACCAGTCCTAGGCAAAATAAATCTTTGGAAAGATAAACATACCTCACTTTTTGGGAGAGCCCTCATTATTAATAATGTCATCCTTGCCTCTATTTGGTACAAATCAGCGCTTTGGTCAATCGGTAAATTGCGTACAAAGACACTACAAAGGCAGGTGACAACATTCTTATGGAGGGGAAACCATGAGTTGGAAAAGGTAATACCAAGAGTGACCTGGTTATCCTTGATTCAACCAAAAATTAAAGGAGGACTAGAAATTATGAACCCATCTTTGCAATATAAAGCCTTGTCTATGAAATGGATTAAAAAATTAATATTGTCCAGAAACAAGCCTTGGCAAGACCCGGCACTGGAACAGATTCGCAAACTTGCGCCGCCTGCAATGAGGGACGTACACCCACTCACTAGGTCAGAAGACCAGTATTGGAGCATTCTCAAGGCAAAGGCAGAGTTGAAAGGAGAAGAGGACAGGGGTGCAGCTAGAAGAGATCTCATTTTTGACAACTTGTAGGTCTCATTGTTCAAAACTTGACGATAACTACCCCTACCTAATAAATGTTTTCCCTCTTGATATGAGGAAGTATTGCGACAATCTATATTTGGCAGTCGTCGGATTACAGACATAAATAGTAGAATTTTCAATAGCTCCGTCTCACCTTGGGCCTTGTGGGTTAAAAGAGGGGTGCTAAGGATCAAAGATTTATGAGACCCAGGGAAGAAAGACTGGAAATTTGTGGAACAGTTGAAACAAACATTGAGATATGCGCATTTACTAGCTACTAATATGGAACAAATTAACTCTTCGATACCTTTGGATTGGGTTAAAATATTGAGGCAGGGACCTAAGATTAAGGAGGCAGATTGGGTTCTAGGATTTCAACCGGACAATCAACAAGTGATTGGCCAGGTTGTTCACACTATTCCACAAGAAGTCTTTGTGAATATTTTCAAAGTCACGAGAGACCACCTATTAATGCATACTCCCTCCAATAAAGTCGAAATCTTTCCCATCACAAAACTTTACAAAATTAGAGTTGTTTATATTCATCAATTGAAGGTTGGAAAGCATACCATCCTCAGACCCCTATTCCTGAACTCCCCTTTGATCCAGCATAATGGATATGGCAGACTTCAAAGAAAGGGAAACCAAGTGTTTTCCAATCCCTATCTGTTAAAACAACCTATAGGTTACTTCGGACCAGGGTAGATATTTCAGCAATTCTTCAAGAAAGATGGGCTAGGCATTTAAATATTGATATAAACTTGATGAGGAACGCAAAGTTTTTCAAGAATATTAGACAAAGACCGGCCAAGTTTTCCTCCAATTGCAAATAGCCCACTGCTGTCTGCCAACAAATGACTGGCTCGTAAATCATTCCTCACTTGAACAGAGAGGCCTAGCAACACCCTGGTGTAGTTCCTGTTTAACAGATTTTTCAAGCAGGAAAACTAGAGAAACCATAGAACATATTTTTATGCAATGTCCATGTTCAGTTCTTCTCTGGAGAAGATGGGACTGTATATGGAGAGCACTAACAGAGATAGAATGGCCTTGGGACTGGAAAGCAATTTTACTAAGACACTGGATTCCCCAAAATATCACATTTTCTAACGTTCAGGACAACCTCTTCATAATTGGTCGCAAGACAGTATTATGGACCTTATGGTGTAAACGATGCGTCCTGACTAGGGAAGGGGTTTGTCTGGAAGGAGAAGAGGTATCTGATCTTGTTTTACAATTCGTACAAACGGAAATCAGAGCGCAATGGTCTGCTACCAAAGCTAAGTTAATTCATCTTAAGCAAAAGAAGGATATTAAACAAACAATTCAGATATTCTCGATGGATTGGCTGGGAGGGTCTGCAGGGAGGAGTCTAGGGGAGGTTACATGGCCAGGGGAGGAGGGGATGGAAGACCCTCTTAAGAGGGATTACCAGCTCAACTTCCGTAAATGGTTCAAGCTTCCTCCAGGAGCCACCCTCAGATCTCCAGAATTTTTTTCAAACCCTTTTCCTCCTTCTGAGCTATCTCTTTTGGATCTACAGTGTTACGGGGGGATTGAATAGGTTTTATACGAAAGGATAGGCAGGGTTGCTGGTTTTGTTTTGTTATAATCTGGCGGTCCCAGGGGGACTGAAGAGGCAACCATACCTTCAAGCATCATTCCATGTTATGTGTATATGGGACGCTGAACCCTTTTTTCAGCAGGTGGTACTCCCCCACCAATAGATGGGAGCGTTGTGTTATAAAAAAAAAAAAAAAAAAAAAAAGTTTGCAGAGTCTCTGTTCCTTGTCCACACAGGTCAGCCCTCTTCACTCCATCTGGTTCCTTTGTCAGCATCTGTCTGAGCTCCATACATGCCATGTGTGTGTATGCTGTTATCGTTTCAGCAATTGTGGCCCTTGCCTACATGTAGTCATATGTGTGTTGCTTGTGTTCCCGAGAGCACCGCATACGCCATGCCGCCATTAGCATGGGCAGGCGTGTGGTGTTGAAGAGGTTGATCATAAAGGGTGACCATGGGGTCCCCGGTGTCTGTATTTCCCCGAGGAGCAGCGACTTGACTTCCCATGGCAGGCAGGTGCCTGTCAGGTAATGCCATGCTGCATCCCACCCCCTCCACAACTGGGCTACCATAGGGCAGTCAAGGAGGCAATGTTCTAGTGTGGCCCCGTCATCTTTCGGGTGGAGTGGCCACAGTAGGAGCACAGTCACTGTGGGGATAAAATGCCTCTAATCTCCAGATTTGTCCTGGTTGTGAGCCAGTCAGGTGTGGGAAGACAGTCAATAGTGGTAGGTAGGTAGTGAAACGTGATTTGAGAGAAGAATATTGCTTAGTTTATACTAAAGAAAAATAACCAATGACTGGATGTATCGATGGGACGCTGGACCCAGTTTCCAGCAGGTACCGGGTCCAGCAGGTGTCAGCCCGACAGGCAAAGCCTCAATCCCAGCGGTTCTCTTACCACCGCCAGGATAGACCACTTGCAGAAGGAGCTTTTCTCAAAACAAAAAAGGAAAAAAAAAAAGAAAAAGAAGTCTAACGCCTAGCTCAGTTGGTTAGGCATGCAAGTGGCGTTCAGGAGATTGTGGGTTCAAGCCCCATGGCCACCTGCGGCGCACTTAGTGCCAACGGACTGTGATAGTCCTCTGGATACCCCTGATCGGTATTAGTGGGGTCTATGACCAACACGGATGTGAGTGTGAGTGCGAGTGGGTTGTGTGTGGTGTGTGGGAGAGTGTTGGCCATAACCTCTGCTGCTACTCGATGAAGGGTGGGGGACGATGAGAAAGGGAGGCACAGCTACTGGCAGGTCTCGGTCTTTGTGTTAGCCAGACCCCCACTGGCGGC
>BFEA01000453.1:172921-200315 GCA_003427395.1 Chara braunii
TCATCTGCCATGTCCGAGGTCATGTGTACATTTTTCAAAAATTAAGTCACGTTCGGGACATGCGTCCTCGTGGTTCTTCTTAGTCTTCTTCTTCTTCTCCCTCTTCTTTTTCTTCCTCTGCTTCTTCTTCTTCCTCCTCCTCTTCTTCTTCTTCTTCTATCTCTCTCGCTCTATATATAGTCTGTCATGTGTACTATGTCAGGCTGAGCTCATATCGTTGTTCTTCATTATCGTAATTGAATTGTCATCAAATCTATCGGTATATCATGGTTGCCCCGTACCCGGACATCCAGACACTAGACAACGGGCCCGGACCCATGTCTGGATTAATCCGGCACCGATCCAGACAACCAGACATATGGAACCGGATGGTCCGGTTATGAATGAACAGGTCCAGATGTCCGGATTAAATACACACACACACACACACACACACACGCACAATCAATTTTATGTCTGTCAGTCTTTTCTTCTGTTGTTTGTCCTCTTTCTGATTTTTTCTAAGATTTTTTGTGTCCCCGACTGAGCACCCTTAGGTACTGCCAAACAGCCGGTGGCTCCTCGTTTGGAGTGCCAACTGCAGTCTTAGGGGGGCCGCTCGGTTCGGGATGTTTGTGTTGCCTGTAGGTGATAACGGATGCTCGGCGGAGTGTCTCCCTGGCTCAGTGGGTGGTGGGAACCAACAATCTGTGGGGTTCACCTGTGATGTGAGTAGGTGATGTGCTGCTTTGCTCCATGTTGGCTGTGTGGACGACCCCGTCTGCGCTCCACCACTGCCTTGCTGCCCATTCCGCTTGCATCGCAGGTCGTTCTTGGCATGCTGCTGTCTTCGTTGTGGGGTGTGGTCGGGTTGTGGTGTTGCCTTGCGCTTCGCTGCTTCGCTGCCTTGCCGCCCGCCCGCTGGTCGTGCCTTTCGGGTCCTTTGCTTGAGCGCCCTGTAGTTTGGTTGCCGTGTTGGGGTTTCCTTGTGCCCCTCAGCGTGGTCGCTCTGCTGCTGGTCCGCTTGCTCTCTCGTCCCTTGCAGTGTGGTTGTCTTGGTAGTGTTGTCTGGTGTTTCACTGCTTGGGTGCCTTGCTGCGCGTTCGGCGTGCCGTGTCGTTCCTTGCAGTCGTTTTTGGCGTTGTGCAGCTGTGTTGCCTCTTTGCGTTGCCTGGTGCTCCGCAGGTTTGTTGCTCGCTGCTATGTTCCGCTTGGGGACTGTCTGCCTTCAGCAAGGGTTCATGACCCAAACCATCAAATAGGGGGATTCCGCAGATTGTCGAGGGTTAAGCCTCCTGATGAGTCGGTGCAACTCCGACGAAACAATCTTTCATCATCTATTTTTTATTATTTATTATTTATTATTTATTATTTATTATTTATTATTTATTTCAGTCTTTGTCTTGTTTATACTTGTACTTTTTCCGGGGGTTGTTTTTGCATTGTCGTTGTTTGTGTTGCTGTTGTTTCCCTCGCTGCCTTGCGTTGTTTGCTTGCCCATCCGTCTACCCCATGTTTTTCACCTAGTGTGCTTTGTTGTTGTGTGCCGTTTGCCTGCCCACCCGTCACCCCCATGCCCTTCAGCCTATATGCTTTGCTGCCTTGTGTTGTTTGTTGTGCGGCATGTTGTCTGTCCGCCCACCCGCCTCCCCCTTGCCCTTCAGCCTTCGCCCTTTGTTGATGCCGCATGCCTTTTTTCCTCGCTTTCCTTTTTTTGCCTTCCCCTAGGTGCTGCGTATTGTTTGCTTCAGCTTAAGGCTCAGTGCCCTCGAGCTCTAGTTGTTGTGTCCTTTTAGGGAAGTCAGTGAGGTCATGCATACCCAATTGAATGGAATATTCGCTTGGATCATTGTGTGATTCGTTTGATGTTGTGATGTCCGTGTTATTGGCATTATATTATGTTGTGTCTTATATAAACTCAGCTCGCTGCATCGCAAGGTGCAGTAGAATCATCTCACCTGACACACACACGGAGGATTTATCTGACCCATTTTGCTATCAAGGGGGTCGACTCCCCCTTGTCGAGTTGTGCAACTGTGACACAGTTTGTATGCTAATCGGTGACTCTTATGCGGGAAAATGATGAACACTGAATCCTAATGGTGATGATTCCAAGTGATTGTGATCTCTGCCCTCTTGTACACACATCATCAGGCTGGTTTGGACGTGTATGTGTTTGTTTGTATGCGTGTGCGGTGTCCGTGGGAGGCGAGGCCGTATGGCTTAGTGTCCCCGGGCACTAGTCCATTTGGCCTTCTCCATGGAGGGACAGTGGGTGGGTCACACACACACACACACACACACACACACACACACACACACACACACACACNCACACACACACACACACACACACACACACACACACACACACACACACACACACACACACACACACACACAATCAATTTTATGTCTGTCAGTCTTTTCTTCTGTTGTTTGTCCTCTTTCTGATTTTTTCTAAGTTTTTTTGTGTCCCTGACTGAGCACCCTTAGTTACTGCCAAACAGCCGGTGGCTCCTCGTTTGGAGTGCCAACTGCACTCTTAGGGGGGCCGCTCGGTTCGGGATGTTTGTGTTGCCTGTAGGTGATGACAGATGCTCGTCGGAGTGTCTCCCTGGCTCAGTGGGTGGTGGGAACCAACAGTCTGTGGGGTTCACCTGTGATGTGAGTAGGTGATGTGCTGCTTTGCTCCGTGTTGGCTGTGTGGACGAGCCCGTCTGCGCTCCACCACTGCCTTGCTGCCCATTCCGCTTGCCTCGCAGGTCGTTCTTGGCATGCTGTTGTCTTCGCTGTGGGGTGTGGCCGGGTTGTGGTGTTGCCTTGCGCTTCGCTGCTTCGCTGCCTTGCCGCCCGCCCGTTGGTTGTGCCTTCCGGGTCCTTTGCTTGAGCGCCCTGTAGTTTGGTTGTCGTGTTGGGGTTTCCTTGTGCCCCTCAGCATGGTCACTCTGCTGCTGGTCCGCTTGCTCTCTCGTCCCTTGCAATGTGGTTGTCTTGGTAGTGTTGCCTGGTGCTTCACTGCTTGGGTGCCTTGCTGCGAGTTCGGCGTGCCGTGTCGTTCCTTGCAGTCGTTTTTGGCTTTGTGCAGCCGTGTTGCCTCTACTGCGCTGCCTGGTGCTCTGCAGGGTTGCTGCCAGCTGCTATGTTCCGCTTGGGGACAGTCTGCCTTCAACAAGGGTCAAAGGGTTCATGACCCAAACCATCAAATACGGAGATTCTGCAGATTGTCAAGGGTTCAGCCTCCTGATGAGTCGGTGCAACTCCGACGAAACAATCTTTCATCATCTATTTTTTATTATTTATTATTTATTATTATTATTATTTTTTTCAGTCTTTGTCTTGTTTATACTCGTATTTTTTTCGGGGGTTGTTTTTGCATTGTCGTCGTTTGTGTTTCTGTTGTTTCCCTTGCTGCCTTGTGCTGTTTGCTTGCCCATCCGTCTACCCCATGCTTTTCACCTAGTGTGCTTTGTTGCTGTGTGTCGTTTGCCTGCCCACCCGCCACCCCCATGCCCTCCAGCCTATATGCTTTGCTGCCTTGTGTTGTTTGCTGTGCGGCATGTTGTCTGTCCGCCCACCCACCTCCCGCTTGCCCTCCAGCCTTCACCCTTTGTTGATGCCGCATGCCTTTTTTCCTCGCTGTCTTTTTTCTGCCTTCCCCTAGGTGCTCCGTATTGTTTGTTTCAGCTTAAGCCTCAGTGCCCTCGAGCTCTGGTCGTTGTGTCCTTTTAGGGAAGTCAGTGAGGTCGTGCATACGCAGTTGAATGGAGTATTCGCTTGGATCATGGTGTGATTCGTTCTATGCTGTGATGTCCGTGTTATTGGCATTATATTATGTTGTGTCTTATATAAACTCGGCTCGCTGCATCGCAGGTGCAGTAGACTCATCTCACCTAACACACACACACACGGAGTGCCGTGCACAAACACACACACACACACACACACACACACACACACACACACACACACACACACACAGTGTCGTGCACACACACACACACACACATACACACACACACATACACACACATACCACTTTTCTCAGGGGTGTCACTAACTCTGGGCGACATGGTGAGTGCTTATCCATCAGTCAAATGAATCCTAGGCAGACTGTCGGGGTTCAATCTCCTGATGAGTCGGTGAAAGTCCCACAAAACAGTCTGGCACAGTCATGCTTTTTTTGAGTGTATAGCGAATATGACCACACACACACACACACACACACACACCCACACCCACACACACACACACACGATTTTCCTTGGCCCGCTGAAGCTCACCCAAGATTGCAAATACAGGCCCTTCAGGGCCGGTCGGGTTGGCCCAACGGTGCACCAAAAACTTTGCCAACAATTTTTGGGGGTCCACCAGGCACTGGAAAATCGCCTGGGGACTCCAATTTTTCTTTTCGAATTTTCTCGAAATGGGGCCCAACCGGACCCCTCAAACCGGACACAGGATCCGGACATCCAGACCGAACCGTCTGGATCCCGATCCGGACGTCCGGTTGACAACCATGTGGTATATGCTTATGCTATACAACGTGCCAGTTGGACCGGCGTGGCGGAGCAAACCTCCTTTGAATGATGTGCTGGCATCTTGGCAATCTTACCCAGTGCTTTTTTTTATATATTTTAAGGCTAATATAGTAATATTAGCATATTACTAAATGTTCTTTAATCCCAAGCAATTCAATTAGCTGTCAAATCTTGGACAGGACTACCTTTCAGGCCTTTTTTAAAGGACTACCTTTCAGGCCTTTTCTAATTATCGTTATAGTATTATGGGGTAGGGTGATGGTCCTGAGTGCTGGTCACACTGAGGTAGGACAGTAGGGATAAAGGGTGTGATGGGAGTATTAACATGGGGGAGGGTAGAGAAGGTGGGCTATCCTGTCAGGACAACCATCGGCTGCCGCTGCCAGCGATCACCGTGGGTCTAGTCCTTGACCTCTACAACACCCTGGGCTTTAAAAAAAAAAAAAAAAAAAAAAAAAAAAAAAAAAAACGGAATCCTGTAGCGGTTATGTCCATGTTCAGTCCTCCCAACGAGGGAACTTACGGGGCTACACCAACCAGCGCCCACTAGCAGATCGTAAACCTGCTACAGCAGATGGGCGGTACCGGCCAGGGGTCAGGCGCTAGCGTCAGAGGCCATGCCATCTGGACCAATCGGTGCACCTCCGGTCCGGTTCCCTCCCCCTACAGACATCCGGAGTCTCTGTTTAATGCCGACTGGGGGGGGCAGCAGGCTGCCTCTTGCCAGGAGAACTGGATCAGTTACTTTATTGTCGGGACATCCAAACTGACAGTTCATTAAAACTGACATTTTTTTTGTAAAATCACGAAATTGAATTCAGTGAAAAATTGAAAATTGATTAGATTTTTCTTTTGTAAAATTGTAACTTCCATTTAGTATTGAGTGAGACAGCACTTAAACAACCAGTACTTGGCCCAGCTATCGGCCACGGAAAAAAATAGAGTAGAAACGTTTCTAGTTGGATGAATTTGGGCGCTCCTGCAGTGGCCCATACGTTTCCGAAAATCGCGTAGCGTTAACGCTACGCGACTTTAGGAAGTACTGGTGGTTTAAGAAATGGATGTCACGATCTTGCACAAAGAATCTAATCAATTTTAGGGCCCGATTACCAGCACATGCTGCTCCCCACAAATAGATTGGAGCATTTTGTCAAAAAATAAAAATAAAAAAAATCACTGAATTCAAACAAAACGTCGTTTTTAATGAAATGTCAGTTCGGCCAGTCGGGGAGATACAGGGCCTCGCTCCACCCCTCGTAGATTTGACCAGAAATCGAGAGTGGTCGAGAATTGTCAGACTCTCGGAGAACTGTGTTTGAGCTTCCCTTCCTTCTTTCTTTCTTCTTTTTTTTTTTTTTTTTTTTTTCTGTTTAAGGCCCATGTGCAAGGCCTCTATCCTGGTGGTGGTAAGAGAACCACCGGGATTGAGGCTTTGCCTGGCGGGCCGCTCCATCTATTGGTGGGGAGCATCACCTGTTGGAAACCGGGTCCAGCGTCCCTTAGATACATCTTTACAACATAGTACATCATCGAAAGTGACGCCCTTGTGCTGGAAACCAGGTCCAGCGTCCCATATCCAATTCTACTCTTCCACACCTATCCTGCAGCAGGGTCGGGTGTTGGAGGGGAACACTGGGGGGCACCAGTGGGGTCTCCCTCCATCCCCTGACCTCTGCCCTCCACCAACGAACCTCAGGGTGCCAATGATGTCAATATGCTGAACATATACTGAGAGATTTAATGCTGAGAATCGGGCTCAGCGTCCCAAGAAAAAAGCTCCCCGTCCCCCAGACACTCCTCTCCATCCATTGGGGGGGAGCGTCACCTGCTGGAAACCGGGTCCAGCGTCCCTTAGATAGCATATTGATATACCGTACATCATAAAAACGCGACGCCATTGCTAGGGACTGGGTCCAGCGTCCCATCTCAAGTCAATTCAACCAGCCAATTCAACTACCTGCAACAGGACTCCGAGTATTCTGAATACGGGAGAACAGCAGAAAACAGCAGGAAACTAGCAGGAAAACAGCAGAAGAACAGCCAAACAGCAGAAGAACAGCAGGAGTCAAAGAGAGCCAAGAAATTAGAGGAGCAATATCAGCAGCAGCGGAAAAAAACAGCAGGAAACAGCAGATAGCAGAGAGAGCCAAGGAGGTAGAGAAAAGCAGACAGCGTGGAGCCTGCTGAGTCTGCTGAGTATATACTGAGTATAATATACTAACCAGCGTCCCGGCTCATGACAATGGCAATGCTTCTACCAAGGACAACGAGTGGGGGGGGAAGGGGTCTGCGAAGTCCTGGGCTGGTTGTAGTGGGTCGCCGAGGTCCACCTTGGTCCAATCATGAAAGATCAACTGATAATCTCTTACCATTCCCTCCCGGGGTTCCTCCTGTGGTTCCTCTTCAGACCGACAAGTCCCGGACCATTTTACCTCAGCCACCCATCCCTCCCTTTCCCCTCCCAGCCAGTCTTTACTGAAACAGGAGATAATCCTGTATATGACAGATCAAACTTGTCTTTAGCTGCTTTCCATTGGGTTGCAATTTCATGTTGGACCAATGTTCGTACTTGTTCCATAGCTTCTCCGTCCTCTACCCGCGCCCCCTCTATCTCAAGGATACATCGTTTTCACCATATGGTCCATAGGATGTTCCGCCTACACAATTTGAACATATTTTCCACAAATGTATTTCCCCGGACTTGAGGGTAATATCCTAAGAGTATGGCTCTCCAATCCCAAGGCCATGCCGCGCCGGGAACAATATGTTGCCAAATCCGATCCCAGCTTCTCCATAATAGCACTAGCGCAGGACATTGGAGAAAGATGTGCTCAATAGTCTCCGCTCGCCTCATCCCAGGGAAGCCTTGGAGGCATTTGTGGCACCATGGCAGCGCTTTCCCTTGTTGTTCCAAACGAGTGTGGTCTATCAGCCAGTCATTGATTGGTAGACATCTGTGTTCTATTTGCCATTGGAGGGCCGAGATTTTGGCGGGTCTGCAGCTATAGTGAGCAAACCATCGGATGGGTTTAAGCAAGCTGCGGTCTATGTTAAGATGGCGATACCATCTGTCTTCCTCGCGGTTCCGCAGTCTGGATTTAGGTCTGAGCATTCGGTAGGCTGATTTGGTTTTTAGACTAAGTAGTGTTAGTGTGTTTGTCTCCCCTTTCCAGGCTGGGTTGTCTTGATTCCATCGCCACTCATCTGGATCTAGGGGGAGGTCCTCAATTGGGATCATTGGGCGGTATACCCTCTGGTAGCATCCATCCTCAATGACCCTGATGCGATACACACCCTTTCGTTCTTTCCATGTGAAGGATTGTTGATTCCACTGTAATCTATCGTCCTTTTGAATGGAGAAAACTTCTATTAGCACATGTGTTGGACCCGTAAGGTGCACACGCCCCACCTCCCTCTGAAGGTCGGATAGCCCCACCCAATCTCCTTCCTTTATGCAGGGGCCTTTTCTGAGGATGGTGTACCAATGAAGGGGGAAACTCTCGATGAGCTCGTTGAATGCCTTGTCAGTGAGATGGCAGTACCGCAGCCATGTACGTATCCTCTCTATGCTCTTCCAGCTTCCCGCCTCCTTATCCCAAAGGTCCCCGACCCTACGTACACCATGTTTCACCCAACCTTTCCACGGGGCATCCGAGCTGTTTCGCACGTGCCCCGCGGAATCTGTTATTAGGCGGTTACCAAAAAGGGGTTGCCTGAATAATTCTTCCCACCTCTCTGGTACCAGTCGAGCTGGGGGGGGGAGTTTCCTCCACGTGCGTATAAGGCGCACCCATTGTCTGTCAGTTGGGTTCCCATTCCTATACTTCCTTGGTAACCTTCAGTACCTGTCTTCAAGCCATACTCGAGGGTCAATCTCAGGTGGGGTTTCCGGGGCCAGATCGGAGATTTGTGCTAGGGCTAGGGGGACCCATGGAGATGACGATGAGAAGAAAATATGTTGAAACCAGTGAATCGTGAGCGTCTGGCATCGTGTGGCCGGGTCCACGATTCCAACTCCTCCTCTACTCTTGGGCTGAATCACGGATTCCCACGCCACTCGGCTTATGGCGTGAGATATGTTATGCTCCAACTACTCTCGATTTCCCACTCTCGAACAAGACAAGACTGGTTCTATTTTATTTTATTTTTTCTATCTTCTCGTCACGTAACGACCAATTTTTTTTTCTGGACCGTATCTTTCTTTCAGTACCTACCTGCCACGACTCCTAAGGATATACAGGGGACCCCTGCAAGCTTGGCTTTCTACCTCTCTTCGGCGAAGGGACGTTACCTCTCTCGGTGGAGAAAGGTATTAACAGCCTTTTTGCTCCTTTGCCCTAGCATTTAGCGTACAGGGTTGGCAGAACGCCAGTTCAAAAAATATGTGAGGTGAGAGAAAAATCTATGGCTATCATACCGAAAGGTTAAAAAAAAAATTAAAAAAAATCTATGGCTGTCCCCCAATGAGGAGAAGGCAAACAAAAAAAAAAAAAAAAAAAAAAAAAAAAAAAAAAAAAAAAAAGACAGCTGAGTCCCATAGTGCGGCTCACTCTCTGCAATCAAGGTTGGGCAGGAGGCCCCTGGATTTCCTTTTTTTTTTTTCAAGAAGAGTGTGCAGTCCTTTCAAAGAAATCCTTTCACACAGATCTGAATCCTTGTCCCCACCTAGAGTTAGACCACTGGATCCCCCGATTGGCATTTAGCAGAGTCTGCTGATGTTCATAGGGGAGGGGACCTGAGGGGAGGCACAGGGATTGGTCCTGTTGGCATGGTCCCTGATGCTACCGGCTGTCCCCTAGCCGGTATCGCCCACCTGCAGGTCGGGAGCAGCCCCCGCATGTTCTCACGTGAACACGGTTGTGGCTGCTACGGGGTTCCCCGTATGCCTACAATTAGGAGTAGTGGTAGGTAGGTAGTGTGAGGTGATATTGAGAGAAGAATATAGCTTAAAAAANTAGCTTAAAAAAAAAAAAAAAAAAAAAAAAAAAATCCTTGTCCAGGAGCTTCGGACCGAGAGCAACTGGAGCGGAGCACCACAGCACCACACTTCTTTTTCCTTTTTTATACACAGCAAAACCGAGAGCGGTGGAGCACGGCCCACGGAGAGCATTATGCCAACGACGGCGACCGCAACTGGAAGCAGTTTCAACAGCCCAGTTCCTTCCGCGCGGTTATCGTGGGTTGGTACGACAGATAGTACTGGTCCTGTCCGACGAAACCGGGGAGTCTCAATCGCAACCGTTCACTGACATCATCTATGACCTCGATACGAAACAAGTACAACCAGCAGGACAAGTTCCAGACATCCACGGCAGACAAAGCAACCACCTAAATCAACGGAGGGCCACCACCTGAATCAGCGGAGGACCAACCGGCGATGTGACACTCACCCAGGCTGAAAAACCGCCTCGCCAGCCCGACCTGTACCACTGCCTTGGCCAGTGACAGTATAAGTCACAGGGGCCTGGCCTGGGACGGCAGCTTGACAATGTGAAGTTTCCCGAGCAGTGCCCTCCAGTCCGTGCCCGCTCGCAGCACTCATCGCATACGCAAACCTGCGCAGGAACACACGGGTCAGGTCCTACGAAGTTTGAGTCGTTCTCCTCACCTTTTTGGCGAAGCGGACCTGCCCACCCTCGATTGTCCCACGGAGGTGTGCGGGCCTGCGGCCCACCTTTTTGACACACTCCTTTTTTTTTCTTTTTTTCTTTTTTTCAAAAGGCCATGGTGTTGTAGAGGCCAGTCACTGAGTACAGAGTGATCACCTGGAGAAGTAGGCCATGGGTGTGCTGGAATATGAGACCACCTCCCATCCCATCCTCACGTCAATACTCCTAGCGCACCCCCTATCCTACTATCCTACCTCAGTGTGACCAGCACTCAGGACCATTACATTACCAATGCGCAGGTAACTTGGACCGAACAGCAGTGATAGGCACCAGGGCTGATAGGTTGCCCAGCCCTGGTGGAAGCGGAATCGGACGAGCCTTGTCGAACGGGAACTTCGGACGCCAGGCCCAGACAATCTACTACAGGACCCAAGAGACTCTGGGCCCCAGGATTCAGACAGGTTAGCACCCATTGAAGCAGTCTTACCGTCCTTCCCCTAGCTTACCCAAGGCCAGGCGGAACTCGGACTGGCCTGAGCGACTTATACCCCTACCCTTACCCCAGGGTCTAAGCCTTATATATAGTCACTAGAGAGTTCTATTTGAGTATCAGTAGGAACTCCGGTGGCCCATACCTGTCCCTACTGCCGATGCTAGACCCCACCAGTGACTGTCTCCCCCCAGTCTGGTAGTTGTGTAGTTCGCAATCTGTGTGCGTACCCAAAGGCTATGTATGCTCCGTGTATCTATGCAGTGTATCCACATGTACAGACAGCACTATTGTGTGTATGTAGCCCGTAGGCCATATATAATTCGCAAGCTATGTATATGCCCGAAGGCAGTGTATGCTCTGTGAATCAATGTACCGAGATGTATAGGCAGATCATGTGTGTATATCGAAGAGAGAACAGGGCAAGCTGGACAGGGACCCCCCCCAAGGTCCGAACCAAGCTCGAACCCGTGACCTTGAAACATGTAATCGTATGACTCTACCATATGAACAACTAGTGGAAATGGCACGAACGTGTGATATGCCAGACTGGGGAGATCAACAGAACACCCAAGACTAACACCCCCAAGCAACCCATGTGAAACCCAGAACCGACTTACAACACCATGAACAACCCTTCGGTGGTGCGCAAGCAGTGTCTGTAATAGCTTACCTGCATCATCCCAAGGGGGTGTGTGTCCAGCCGTGCGTCGTTCTAATGCCCTGCCGGTGTCCATGCGCAAGGTTACGGATTTGAACCCGTAATCTCATACCACAATGGGCATTTCCAACCGGTGCTCTAACCACTGAGCTACATCAACTGGACTTTTTTTGACACTCCTATGAGATCTGGCATCATCTTCGGCCTCTTCTTTGCCTTTTTTATTTGGAATGGTCTTGGGTAAAAAAAAAAAAAACAGAAAAAAAAAAAAAAAGATTGGCATGAATCTGATGTGGCCCACATCACAGCAAATGCTATAGTACTTTTTTTTTTCTTTTTTTTTTTTGGGAACTACAGTACAGATGCCTCCCTACGCTGAACTTCAAGTGGTTAGCATAGACATCAAACATGGAGCAAATGCTACGCTCATGCTGTCACAATTATGCCAGCACTCCAACAAGTGACTGTCCTCCCCAGCCGCTAGGGCAACCTTTGAACACTGCTGATTGGCGTGCCCGATGGTTAGCCAAATTTGGAGGTAGTGGACACAGCATAGCATAGCATGCACGCGTGGATGAGCCCTTCGGATCCCCTGGTCGGTGCGGCTCCTCCTTCTAGGTTCTATACATCTGCTTGTCGTGGGGACCCGAGTACGAAAAACAGGCTTTTCGCAATATCCAGACTTGAATCCAATGTCCTTTTCTCTTTCTTGTTTTTTTTTTCAAGAAAACTTCAGGCCAGGTTCCCGTTAGACTACTATTACCTTTGCCACTTCAGAAATGAGGGAAAACGCCAGCTCCGGAAGAATTCGGAGGCCGGGCCCGCCGACGGCTGCCATTGATAAATCTAATTGGCGGCCGTCGTTTTGTTCCGGCCTCCTGAAAGATCGGAGGCCCGCTATTTTCCGAACCGACAAAGCTACTAGTGGCGGGCGATAAGAACAGCCCCTTTCAGCGAAACCTGGCGAACAACATACTCCTTTGAGAGAGCTCAGACTAACAAGTGAAAAGACCACAGCCCTGGGAACAATGATTGGAATTCTGTGTTGTAAGATGTATCAATGGGATGCTGGGCGTGGTTTCCAGCAGGTGCCGCTCCCCACCAATAGATGGCGCAGCCCGGCAGATAAGCCCTCAATTCTGACGGTTCTCTTACCACCGCTGGGATAGAGGGCTTACACAAGGGATTTTTTTGGCAAAAAAAAAAAAAAAGAGAGAGAGAGCTCAGAGAGGACAACATTACTTCTTCGTCTTTTTTTTTTCTTTTTCTTTTCTTAAAAGTTAAAACCCTTTATAGCAAAAAGATCGAGGCCGGGGACCCCACAATTCAACCTGGAGTTATCCCGGCAGCCTCAGCCGGTTTAGCTTTTTACAGGACCCTGAAGGGACCCGATAGACCCCATTATACCACTAAATTCGAGACATAGTCACTCACTAAACCACACACTAAGATTAGGACAACATTACTTTGGGTCTATTCTAACCATTATCCGATTGAATTCAATGGGATGGCCGGAAGGAGCCAGACGAGCAGGACACAACAGCCTGCAGTAAAAAACTACTACAAGCCTGTGGTTCAAGGAATGGACAAAGATTGATGCTGCCATCCCCCTAGTACGCCCTCCAACAGGTTTCCTAACTCCTTTTCCCAGCACCCCCTATGTGGCGGACCCACCAGGTGTGGTGCTCCGCCTGGGATAGAGATGGAGATGGAGATGGAGGATGAAGGGGGAGTGAGATGGCACAGCGCAGCTCCCACGCTAGACGCCAACGCACGTACTCCAAAATGTGCGAATGTAGAATGATCTGAAAAACAGACAACAGCTGGGGTATACCCCAACGGACTGACTGGAATGGACTGGACTGGCTGGTACCGACAGAGGTACCGGCCTGGACTGGACTACCCCGAATACAACACAGGCCTGTGAGAACAGGCCAACTAGAGGTCCGCTACACGATCCTCGGCCTGTGATGGTTCGCCTAGATACAAGCACGCTTCCGCCAAGAAGCGGAACTCTACCAAAGAAAAAGAAAACCCGAGTAGTCTAGGTTGCGGAGCAAGCTCCATGCTGAGTCCATGCGATGCAACCTAGGATAGGAAATGTCACAAAAACAACAATGTCACAGCTAACAGCCTAAGTGAAAGTAGAAGCAACTAACTAGTATACATGTGCTAGGAAACCAGAAAGTAATGACAACTAGATCCTAGAATGTTGGAGGCAGTAGCCTCAGTCTGGAAACAACTAACTAGTGTATAAGTCCTAAGAACAGCAAAAGCAGAAACAATTAAATCCTATAAATGTTAGAGGCAATAGCCTCAGCCTGAGAGCAACAAAGCAACAACAAGACAATCATATGTCACAAGAGAAGACTGAGAAGTGTGTCGCAAAGCACAGGGTGGGATGGTCTCTGAGGATGGTGAATGCAGTGTAGGGGTCGATAAACTCCTAAGGGCATCCACACATAATGACAGGGAGACACATCTCATCAGGCTCAATGAGGGTAGGGAATTGGGAGCGAACAAAACCAATGACCCTAACGGATAGACCATCAGGGTGGGTAATGCTCGACTAAAGGGGTGACCGCTATGGAGGGTCGACCATGTAAGGGAATAGGGGAGTCTGGTATACTGGGCGCACCTAGACAAAGCATGCAAGGCTTCTTAACTAGGGCGTGAGGGCCAGCAGAGGGCAGAAAAAAGTGATGGGTAAGGGATTCATGCAAATGACTCCTAAGGTGGGGGAAGTCGGAGTTGGATCCGTAAGTTGGGAAGCCACGACAACGTTACAGTCCCGATGCCTATGCGCATACCAAGGGAGAGCCCAACTCAGAGGAACCCGGCGAAGGGAGACCATTATGCGACACAACCAGGGTACTGTACAGGGTAAAGTGGTAAGAGAGTGATGACGTCTGAAATGGGCTGAGCTGATCGTGACGAAGTTCATGAAGTTGCCAATGACGTCCATGATGAGAAGTTCGGAATGTCGTCGAGGAAGAGCCGCAATGTCGACGAGATGAAATAGCAAAACTGGTGTGGATGGAGTACTGAGAAGTCAAAGACGTGGGAAGATAAGTCAGAGTCAATCGTCGTATCGAGCAGAACGGCGACGAGTGCGCTGTGGAGGCTCAGAAGCATCCGACTGTTGTTGAAGGTCTGCCTTAGATGGAGCAGGCTCGACTACAGCGGTCTCCTCGGCTAAGGGAGAAGGAGGAGGGTCAGTGGGCTGAGGAGGACCAGTCAACCCAGCACGACGAGCACGGTCATAGGCACGCACCAACATGCGAGCATGCTGCAAGTGCTCGAGCGACTCCCAAGTAGCCTCCTCATCAGGATAACCCTTCCAACGTACGAGATACTCGACGTGGAGAGGGTTGTCGTCGGTGACTCGGCCACCAATGATGTCAGAAATGAGGAACTTCTTGTGGTCGTCCACCATGATGGGTGGAGGGCGCTCGTATGGTCGTCCAGCGAAACACTCAGACGATTTGCGGTGGGGACGCAGTAACGAAACGTGGTACACACCATGCACACGAGTCTGGCGTAGGTAGTCGGACAACTTCACACGAAAGCTGACTAGGCTAGATGATGTATCAGAACCGACGACCTGGAGAATGAGGCATAGGCTAAGGAAGCGACATCGGAACTTACGAAGCGTGTCTGCTTCGAGCTGTAAGTGGCGGGCGTCGATAAGCACATCATCACTGACTTTGAATGGGTGATCCATCCACGATCCGTTCGCACGTGCGGTCATGTGAGTCTGGGAAGCGGCTATGTGCTCATGTGTGATCTTCATGATCGACGTCATGTGTGCAACCCAATCATCCAGTGCGGGACAACTCGTGTCGGGGTGCATCTGTGACGGTCGAAGGAAGTCAGCGAGAACATGAGGGTGATAACCGAGGTCGCAAAGGCGACATCCCCGTGGCTGGCTAGACGGCATGCTTATAGGCTATCTCTATGTGGGCGAGATGGAGATCCCACTGCTGGTCGTCACAAATAATTTTTCGGAGAATATCTCTGAGAGTCCTGTTCGTGACCTCGGTCTAACCATCAGTCTGGGGGTGGTAAGATGAGGAGAAACAAAGTTGGTTGTAGTACAGTTCATGGAGTCGTCGTCAGAATCGGCAGGTAAAGCACGGGTCACGGTCAGATATTATACTTAGAGGTAAGCAGAGTCACGCACGACTCAATCAAACACGATGTCGGTGACCTCACGTGCACTGATGGCATAGCGGCACGGAACAAAGCGTGTGCACTTCGTGAAGCGGTCGACGACGACCAGGATACAATCATGACCGTGGGGGGTAGGAGGACGAAGGGGACCGATAAAGTCCATCGAGATGGACTGCCAACGACCCTCGGGGATAGAAAGAGGCTGGAGCAAACCATAATGCAGGTGGTCCGCATTGTTCACCTCCTGACAGGCGGGACACTCTGCGACGTAGTCCTTCACAAAGTCCTTGCGCTTTGGGCAAACGTACAGGCGGCTCACACGAGCCAACATCTTGTGGAAACCCATGTGATCGGCGGCTGCTTGGTCATGGAACTCTGCTACTGCCCGGACACGTACTTGTCCAGTGGAGGGAACGCAAATACGGAGCTCTCTGGTGCCTTGTGAACCGTACCAGTAGACAAGGCCGTTGTCCTTGACAGAGTAGTTCGGGATGGTCTTGCCACTCCGAATAGTCGCATGGATGTTGTGATAGTAGGGGCAGTGGTGGTACTGAGTGCAGAACTTGTCGATCACCGAGTGGGGGACGGTGGTGACCGAGATGGCAGCAAGTTGGATCTGCTCCAGATCATGGTCAAGGCTCCAGGATAAGAAATCTGTGACCCGATTGGTCTCACCCTTGATGTGATCAATGGTGAAACTAAACTCGGATAGGTTGCGCCACCAGCCAGCCTGTCGAGGAGTGAGTTTTGGCTTTGTCAGAAAAGCCTGGAGAACAGATTTGTCCGTGCGCACCGTGAATGGTGCCCCGTGCAGGTAGTGACGCCAGTGTCGAGCGGCATAAACTACTGCGAGAACCTCACGTTCATCAGCAGCGTAGTTAATCTCGGCGGGCAGGAGCTGACGGGAGTAGAAGGCTATCAGACAATCACCTGAGCGAGACTCGACAGTGTCGTCCTTAGCGATGGTAGGAGAATAGTCAATAGAAGGCTCGTCAGTAGTTGAACGAGTAGGCATCAGGCGGCAAGCAGTGGTAGGGGTAGGAGGTGGGAAACGAGGGATGCGAGGATGAGAGGAATCAGGAGAGGAGTGAAAAATATGAGAAAGCACTGCTCCTACAACAAAGTCTGACGCATCGGTGGTAAGGATAAAATGGCGATCAAAATTGGTTAGGTGAAGAACCGGTGCACATGTTATCGCCTTCTTGAGGGCGTGGAAGGCGTCCTCGTGGAGGGGTGTCCAAGACCATGGCGGGTTCTTCTGGAGGAGGGTGGAGGTGAGGACGTAGGAATACCTAGCATATCCCTTGATGAAATAACTATAGTAGCTCGTGAGGCCTAAGAAGCGGCGAAGCTGCTTGGCGGATGTGGGGACAGGCCACTTCGCAAGAGCAGTGATCTTCGCGTCGTCCATATGGAGACCCTAGTCAGACACGTAGTATCCTAAGAAATTCACTTTTTGCTGGGCAAAAGTGGTTCTTGCTCAGCTTGGCGTAGAAGTCATGTCTGTGCAAGCGGTCAAGGACGTCGTGGAGGTGTCTGAGATGCTCCTCAAGGGTACGACTGTAGATTAGGATATCGTCGAGGTAGACGAGAACGTACTGCTCCAGGATGTCCCTTAAGATATCGTTCATTGACCTCTAGAAGGTAGCAGGTGCGTTGTAGAGACCGAATGGCATCACCGTAAACTCATAGTGGCCGAAGCGCGATCGAAACGTTGTCTTCGCCTGGTCCGCTGCAGCAACGCGGATCTGATGGTAACCGCTACGAAGATCAATCTTCGTAAAGAAGCGATTGCCTGCTAGGCGGTCGAAAAACTTCGAGTCGTCGAAACGAGGCATGGGGTAGCTGTTCTTAACCGTGTAGCGGTTGAGACCAAGATAGTCGATGCAGAGACGGAGAGTTTCATCCGCTTTGGGAGCAAAGAGGACGGGTGCACCCCACGGGGAGTTGCTGGGTTTATTGGAACCCAGTCTCAAGAGCTCCTCAAGCTGAGTTCAGTGGTCTCGGGGATCGATACTCTGTAGGGTGTCTGGTGCGGAACATGATAGTCAAGCACAAGCTGGATGGAATGATCGACGTCGCGGATCGGTGGGATGTTGGCATATGAGAACGACGATGGGAAAACGTCGTCGTACTCTCGAATGAGGTCACGAACTGCGGGCTCCAGGTCGGGCGTATAGCGCGCGAGTTCCTCAGTGTCAACGCCGACGCGACACAGCGGGGTGGACTCGACGGACGGCGGAGGGAGGAAAGTAGAGACAAGTGTCATGAAGATAGAAGGAGGATCTGGCTCCAGAGATATGAGTTCGACGTCGGGACAGGGTGGATCATAGTGCAAGAGATCCGTAACGTTCACCATAAAGAAGATGATGTCGTCCCGTCGGATGAAGTGAGCGAACTACTGAGGCGAGGTGACGATGATAGAAGGAGATGGTGTGGGCACGGAAGACTCCGAGGGAGGAGGGTCGGGGCGTAGTGTCGCAGTGGTACCTATGAAAGGTACGCGATACGTCTGTCCACACTTCGTTTTGAGAACGAGCGTGTTGGTCGTCCAATCGACCTCGGTGTTGCGGAACCGACGAGACCACGAAGTGCCGGAAACGAAATCGTGCCCCGTCTCCATCACATCAAAATATGCAGAGGAGCAGTGGCGACGAGACATCGGGGGACGATCAGTCGGTTCGAGGGTGAGGAAGAGAGGGAGGTCGGTGACCGTCAGATCGAAGAAGCGATGGGTCTTGTCATCCCCTAGGGTGACGGCGATGGGAGTCGGAGACCTTGTCGTGGGTAAGTGGGCTTCTTTCACCACACGTGGGTGAATGAAGTCGCCCTGGGAACCAGAATCCCACAACGCTGAGTACACTCTTGTGAAGGTCCCCGTCGTACTGGAATGATAAGGAGGGTGCGATCAGTTTTTGAGAGGATGGTGAGAAGGCGACGCAGTGCCACAACATGGAGGGTGAGTCGCTCCTGACAAGCCTAGAGTATGCTCAAGTCCAAAAGAGAGGACACAACGTTCTCACGAGTCGCAAGCTGCTCGTTGCAACGACCTGAGCGAATGGCTCGACGCGTTGGTAGTTGCGAAGAGGTAGGAGGGGAGACGGTGGTCTGCGGAGGCGCAGACGGTACTGCGACAGAGGGTTCAGTACACTTTGTCGATTCCTGCAATACTTCAACTCCAGTAGCGAGAGAGGCAAACCGCGCTAGAGATGTCGGGAAGCCGACTACTGACGAGGGTGCAAGTGTACACTGCACTGTGGCTAGGAGGCGCCGCGGGAATGCGAAGCTTCAAGTGGGGACTGAGCACGACGCTGGCGAGAGAGCTCAGCGTAGTGGCGGTCGCGGGCGGCGGTGTAAATATACCGCGAGGAGGTATGACCGTCCTGGCGCCAGCGTAGACACCCACGCTGGCCCAAAATGGTCGGGCGCTCCTCAGCGGAAAGGACACCGCGAGGAGGGACAAAGCCCTGAGGGAGGTCCTGTTGAGGAACCTCGGGGGGCGACGCACGAGCGTGACCAGAGCGGTTGCGTGCCTTGGAGAGGGTGGAGAGGGCGAGCTGGAGGTGCTCAGCCATAGGGAGAGTAGAGTCCTCCAGGTGGTAGTGGACGACCTCGCAGAGGTCGAGGTCGTCGCTATGGTCACCCTCAGGCGACAGCGGGGCAACAATGTCCTGCTCACCATACTCGAGCGCACTGAAATGACGCGAGAAGTGGCGACCCTACTGCAAGGAACGGCGGGGGCGACCACGAAAAGAGGAACGGCACTGGGAAGTGTCGTGAGAGGAGGAGGGGGCGTAACCAGTACGCTGAGGCTGGACTCCGAGGAGGAAGTGTGTTGAAAACGGGCCCGCATCCGTTGATGGGCCCTGACGGCCTCGTAAGCCTGCGGATGGAAGAGTAGAGGAATAAGGAGGTGCGCCCGAAGGCGCCGCCACCTGTGAGGGTAGGGGTGGTTGAAGGCGTAAACGGGCGAAGTTGGTCCAGGTCTGGGCAAGCTCAACCTCAAGACGTCGAACGTAGATCGAGCGAGGAGTGGCGGGAGGAAGAGTAGGGGAAGTGGACGCATGAGCGGCGCGGGGCATCCCACAGGGGGGAGAGCCAGGTGGTCTTGCGGTTCTGCGAAGGGGCACCCGGAAAAGCTGAGATCGCGACAGAGGGTTGAGGTCCCATGGCCGTGGTGACCGGAATCTAGGCGGGTGCGCCCGTAGAGTGAGGGAAGGCCTGGCCCGTGGAGACCGTCGTGCTAGGAGTGTGGACAATTACCAGGATGGCCGGGTCGGGGGTAGTGGAGGAGGAAGCTCTGCCGTGGTCACCATGTCGAAGGAAGAGGGACCCGGACTGGGTGCCAGGGGTAGAGAGAGAGTGGGGAAGGAAGGACGACCAACATCCTGGAGTTGCCGCAGGCCAGCGGCAAGAGTCGCCACCTGTGCCTATAAGGGCGCAAGGAGGGAGGTGATGATGGTGTGCAGATCCCCCTGGGGCTGATGGTCGTGGTCCGCCAGCACGGGTATGGAGCCCGATGTCGAGGTTGTCGCCGCATCGGTGGCTTGTGACACGTCGTCGGCCATAGGGAGGTGACGGGCCGGACTCGTGGGGGCCAGAGGAGGTCCGCGTGAGCAGAGGGTGTAGCGGGGGGTCCTAGCATCCATTTCCTTTTCCACAACTATAAATTCCGCAAGAGCGTGAAAATCTCTCTCTCAACTTATCGGCCAGCTTCCGGGAAGCAGTGGCTAGATGGTGCGCGTGAAAGTGCGAGTCAAAAAGTCCTGACGAGCTGACTGTAGCCTTGCCGGCTGTGCACTGGATCGCCCGACGGACTGTGGGATCCAGGCAAGACAGTGCAGAGACTGAGTCGGCCGGGTGACGATTATTATGGTGGGAGTAGCACATGACGACAGGGATCGTCAGTGCCTGTATGAGGATCGTAATTGGAAGTTGAGTGAATGTATGGCCTGGGGCCCAGTGGAGTTCCATGGCGGATGCGTCTCTTTTGCCTCGAGTCTAGTCTTCAAGCGTGAGTTCCGTCATCCGGCATTTAAGCCGGAATTTCTCATCAAGATCACCAGACTTTGTGTAGTTATCTTCTGCTTTTTTCTCTCTTCACATTCACGCCTCTCCCCCCTCACACCTGCTTTCTGTTATGTTTTCGCTATAATGAATGGACTATGGTGATTTCTCTCCTCTCACTTTGATATGTACATGAAATGGATTGTGCTTGCGAACTTGTGCAACCCTGACGGGGATGTTGATTGGTTGACCTGACGAAATGCGGGGTTGGATCGAGTAGTGCGTTGAATGAATGATGCATGATTAGGGAGGATTTTGCGCTTTGCCATTTTGCCATGGGGACCGACTGCCCCCGTCGCGCCCCTTCCCGTACCATGAGGAAAAGACACGCGTATGCGAGTGGGACGTACGAGAAGCCGTCGCCAAGATCGGCGGGTGTTATTACTTTCCACCCGAGTCCCGGTGCTCCAGATTCATCGATGCGGGATTCGTCATTGTCGATACGCACTTTCCGTCTTATTCGTTGTTGTTGGCATTTAATGAGTTGATCGTCATCCCGTGGTCGGCACTGGCACCTCATTGGCCGAACACTTTGTGCAGCGACTGTCACCACACTGAGCGTTACCGAGCCAAGGGCTTCCATTACCGCCCACGTGGTGAGGACGAACACAAGGAGAGAGCCATTCGACTAAGGCCCTCCACATCAGATTCGGAGTTTAGCGAGCGCCGACGGGACCTCATCCGAAAACGGGATACTACATGTGTACCCTCCCCCTTTCATTCGAAACATAGGCAAACGGCTCGCTGGGAAGTACAGCGATACTTTTTGGATTGGATTTCCCATCGCCTTGAGCCCCGCGTGCGCCTTTTTCCTCCACCCGCGTGGCGACGGATCCCTTCTCACTAAAGTCGGACCAACACGGGGGAATCTCAGTTCTGTCTGTGTCCCCACACTCAATTTTCCCAAAAATCCTTGGCACACCCCATCTTTGCTGTTCTTCCCGGGCCTTTCCGCGAACCAAAGCACTCCGACCGGAAAACGGCACAGGGCGTGAGGTTAGAGCGTATCTGTACTGCACAACCTTACCGAAAATAGAAAGAACATGAAACGACGAAAATGGAACCCACACAAGCGCAGCCTCCTCGCTACAAATTAGCCTAGCCCTTTTTTTTGTGTGTGTGTGGCAAAACAGCCATGGAGGCAGCTTGAGGTGCTGGTAGGCCTAGACCTAATATCCTCCTCAAGTCTGGTGCAAGCACAGCGGACCTGCTTTCCAGCAGAGGATGCTGGACCTGGTTGCCATGGAAGGACACTGGGCCTGTTTTCCAGCCTAGGACATGGATTTACCAGAGAAGGACGCTGAACCTGTTTTCCAGCGAACAGGCGGAAGCTAAGGGCCTGCGTATTCCGAGTTGAATTGTGATGTCCCTGGCTCAGATTGTTGTTGTTTTAAATATATATGCGCACATTTGGTTCCAAAAAGAAGCGCAAAAAGACAGGTCCTAGTTTGGCCTCAAAGTCATACGGCCTCGGCCATCACTCCCCAAATGTGCAAAATGAGAACGAATCGTCTGCTAGAATATGAAAAGATACACCACCATATTTTTTGTCTTTTGTGCATGTGGTGAGTGGTGGAGTGAGGCCCATAGGGCCTGATTCCACGACTCGCCAAACTCAATTTCCCATGGTGAGTACTCTCCACGGTTTTTTTTCACACCAAAACAACACCTCGCTCCACGACTCACCACACTACAAGACAAAGCCCAGGGCCGGCTGAGACCGGCCCTGGCCTTGGCCTTGTCTTGTAGTGTGGTGAGTGAATCGCTTTTGGTGAGAACCCAAGATGTATAGGGACGCTGGATCCGTTTTCCAGCTGTCACTCATCATATCATTGTATAGGGACGCTGGACCCAATTCCCAGCAGTTGCAGCTCCCCACCAATAGATGGAGCCTTCAACGTCGGGGCCCACTTAACGAGGCTGCTCTTATCAGCTCTTTAAGTGGGTTCTCCCACACATGAAGTTTTTCAAAAAAATAGAAAAAAAAAGAAAAGATGTTCCCCCGCAGCCCCGTTGTTGCAGAGGGGGAAAACCAACGCCGTGGTGAGTGCTCACCACTGCCCACTCACCACAGCAAAACAAAAGCCTTCTGACATTCGGGCAGTGGTGAATGGTGGAGCGAGGCCCGTAGTCCACTCACCAAAACGGTGCTGTGGTGAGTGGTGGAGCGAGGCCCATAGTCCACTCGCTCTCAATTTCTGAGAGTGTAAAAGGGCAAAAACAAACCGGCAACGAGAAGAAAAAGAAAAACAACTGTGAGTCCCTACACTTGGCACACTCTCAGAAAACGGAGTGCTTTGTCCTATGGGACATCGGTTCAAATTGAACGATCCAGAGATTAGCATGACCACTGTTTGCTGTTTTGGCCGCCGGGACAGGAGGCCACTCTCGAAAAACGAGCCGGTAGGTGGGCAATTTGCGAGCACACTTGCAAATTCGTTTTTTGCAGAAGGGCGACTCTCGAAGTTTCGAGAGTGGCGTTATATATATATATCTATTTGACGATATATATATATATTAACGTGCCTTCTGACAGCTCTAGATCGGGTTTCGAGAGTTTCCCGATCGAGAGTAAGTGCAGCTACGACCCACTCTCGAAACTTCGAGAGTCCAGAGTAGTGCAGCGAGGCCCTAAGTGGACTGACGCGTCTGGGATTTCTAGAGTAGCGGCACAAGCAACGCCCTAGTGGAGGGATTACCGATGGCCCCCGTGTAAGGATGAGACATTATGGGGGGGAAAAAAAGGGATGAGACACAAGTGGGTATGCAGAGAACCATTTCTTTTGCTTTTTCCTTTGTTGGCAGGAGCCCCAAGAGAGACAGGGAAACTGCAGCCCTGCACATGGACCTTCCTGGGCCGTCAGACTATGAGAATCAATCAATTGCCTCCACAAGAGAAAGAGAGAGGAGGGAGGGGGAGGAGAGGGGGAGGAGAGGGGGAGGCCAGGGGGAGGGCAGGGGAGGGGGAGAATATATATAGTAAAATTGACTGTATAAGGGGAAGAGGAGAGGACATATTTTGGGTTCATTGGATATCTATGGGATGCTGCGCCCCGTTTCAGGCAGGTGCAGCTCCCCACTAAGAGCACGGCGCATTAAAAAAAACGCGAAAGAGAAAGAGTAGGGGTTACTTACCTACCTCTGACACCTCCCCATCCTCCAGTATGGGTGACTGTCTGGTCTGGAAGGGATACAGACACACAGTTTCCCCATGATAACATCATACCAGAGAAGTCGACACAGATTTGTTCTCTTCTTTCAATTCTTTTCTACTTCTCTCTTTTCTCGGGGGGAAGGAAATCTTCTACTTATCCCTCTTCTTCTTCTTGTTTTCTTTTGTTCCCACAACACTGGCAACCAAATGTCATATGATACAGGCACTCCGGCCTGGTTCCGGCCTGGTTCATACGACGGCTGCTTTTGAATTATAAAAGCCAGAAAACGGGTCCAGCATCCCTCACATCATAGAAAAGGTTCAACAAAACGAACATAAGAAAAAGAGTATGCAAAAACCCTAATTGTATGCAACGCTGGTAACAAAATCCTTCATCCTCTGTTAAACACCAGACCCTGCGTATCCGGCCTACCTCCCGCGCGGCAGGGGTCTGGGTCGTCGGCCCCCCAACCGCAGACTCAGACCCCGCAACCACCTCTTCGTGACTTAGAGTGGATCGCACCACCGACATTCACCTACCAAAACCACCAGCTCCCACCATGATGGCGATTTCGCCAACCTGCGGAAATACTCTACCCGCCCGCGCGGCAGGGGCCAAAGACCCCGCAGAACGCACCCACCTGCTCGCGATTTAGGGTACACCACTCCTCTCATCTGCATTTCGTCTCGAAATGGGATATTCACCGCACACTCTCCAATCCCACTCAAGAAAACAGGATGTCTGAAGAAAATCCCAACCACATATAAGGAGACGAATACCAATCCAACAAATTCMCCCCTGTGGGAAAGCCCTACCACCCGCCATAGACAGGATATGAACTTTGAGTTTCAGAGTGAGGAAAGATATCTTCTTTTCATCTCTTTTTCAGTTGCAATGGGGAGAGTTCTTTGTTATTCCCCCTTTTTCTTTTCTATTGTTCCTTCATCTCTTTTACATCTCAAAGGGGCCCACCATACCACTATCGAAAACAACATATTCGACAATGTCGCATCACCACACAGCCTCGTGACTTGAGTGCCCACAAGGTAGTTCGATAGCTGTCAGAAAAGGCAATTTCGACAGCCCTCTGGAATCTCCCTAGAGTGCTCACCTGCCAGGACCCAAGTTTCGGTAGCTCCCCAGTCCGCTATCGAAAACAACCCCTGGATTTCAAGTATTTGCCACCTCCTGAGTGTGACGGGTGCCATTTCCTGTGTTCGGTTGACCCCCAAATTCCAGCAACCTCTACATTCCACCATTCAACAGTGTTATGTGGCATGCGCTAGGAGAGTTGATGAGAGGATGGGTAGGGAGGCGGTCTCACAAAAAAATTGTCAGCCTGAAGATAACCAATGGCTGATTGATGACTGCGACCACCGTATGTCTGGAACCCGGTGTCTACAACAACCTGGGCTTTCTTTTTTTCACCAACAAAAAGGAGGGGCAAGTAGGATGATGTCACCTCTTATGAGGGCAATCAATGTTGCTTATCACATCGGATTCCGCTGTCTTGATATAGGTTCCTGTGCATGTGATTGGGACGCTGGACCTCGTTTCCAGCAGGTGCGGCTCCCCACCTATAGATTGGAGCCATCTGTAGTACTGTTCCAATTCGGGAAGGCTGCTCCTATCACCTCCACGGATAGGCCTCTCCTGGATGTGGGAAAAAAAAAAAAAAGAATGATGTCACTTTTGAGTATTGAATGAGCAGAAAAAGCACGCACCGGCAAGGAGAACAGGCACCAAGCTCGTAAAAGCAATGAAAAGCACCAACGGCCGTGGTGTCAGGCGGGGGTCATAACTATAGGGGTCGGCCGTGGTGTCAGACGGGGAAAGAAAAGAAAAAGAAATCCCCAAGGGATTCTATTGTACCCAAATTGCCGTTTCAAACTCAAGCCGTGATATCTTTGCGCGCTATCTTTGCGGGCTCGTGTTTCTTTTTTGCCTTTGCGAGCTCAAAACCTGCCGTGTCCGTTGTTGTTTCAAAAAAACGAAAAAGGGGAAACTACGGGGGAGTCACAAAAATGAGTTATAATTGCACTATGGGCCAAGATACAGTTTCCAATTGCAGTTCGGGCAATGTATACAACCCAGCTTTCTGGCCAGGTAGGGTGCCCGAAGTGCAATTGCAAATTGTATCTCGCCCCATAGTGCAATTATAACTCGTTTTTGTGACTCTACTGAAGTTACCCCCCCCAAAAAAGCAGTTCTCTCCCAAAGCAGAGTACTGCTCTTACCCTTTTCCCTTTTTTTTTTGATGAGAACACCCTTCGCAGCGCCTCCATCCTGGTAGTGCTGATAGAACCACCTGGATTGAGGTCCTGTCTGTGGGATGGCTCCTTTCCGTTGGTGGGGAGCAGCACCTGCTGGAAAACAGGCCCAGCATCCCTTTCTGTACATGGCTGCATTGCATTTTCAACAAAGTCTGGAGCAGAGGCTCCCTTCCTCCCCTTTCTGCAGCCTCCTATATGTGGCATACTGCAAGTCCTTTTCTATTCCCCTCCTTGCCCCCCAGTCCCCATTTCCCTCCTACCCGACATCTGTCCTCTATCCGTCCTCGCTCCTGTCTGTATACCAGCGTTTGGCACACTACATTGGCCTGTATGTCTGTCATCCCTCCCTGTGCCTCGTCCCTCCCTGTGCCTCTCTCTTGTCCCTTCGTGTGTGTGGTGTGCAACCCTGACATTGGTGCATGTTGACATTGGTGCATGTTGACTCCAGGGGCTGTATCGCCCCTACGGGGTCCAGCTTGAGTGAGAGGGGGAGAGGGAAGGGTACCCTGGCACAGCACAGCCGTGGGGTCACATAGGGGGGGGATAGACACAAGGGGGGTGTGGAGCGGAGGGAGATCAGACAGGGGGTAGGATGAAGGAGGGGGGGCAAGTAGACTCTCCTGCCTACTTCATTCCCGTTGCTGCCCTTTTCACCTGTGTCACCGGGATGCACTTCCTCTTGGCTTTTCCCCCTTCACTCCATATGTTAATGGTCACTAGTCCTTTTTCTTTTTCTTTTTCGCAAGACACCACCTTTTTGCTAGGGGGGGGAAGGGGGGGGGGCGAGGGGGGAGGTGGGATACAACCACCTCCCCCTATTAAGCAGGTTGGGTGCTCCAATCTATTGGTGGGGAGTAACACCTGCTGGAAACCGGGTCTAGCGACCCAAGATACATCCTTTAGGAACACTGGTCGCCTCTCGTGTGGCTCTCTGGTGGCGTTTCTCCTCGTATAGAGTCTTACTCTCTTCACAGTTTGTGTTCCGGCCACAACTTATTTGTTTTTAAATCCCAATATCCCTATGAGACCTGCAGATGAATTCCCGGACCCATTCCCCCCCCACCCACAGTCCTTGGAAGCATACCTGTAATCGATGCCTCTTCTACCCTTCCACTAAAACCCGGTTAATCCATCTTTCTTCCCTTATCCCACCTCATCAGACGCAGCAAAGGGGGATGGCAGAAGAGTGGCCGAGGAGGGGTCCTGCGGGAAGGATGGGCAAGGAACGGGAAGAACCACTGGTGCCCCCGAGTTTGGTTCTTCCTGGACCCCGGTCCTGACTCGAAAAGGAAAAGGAAAATGAAGCTTCAGCAGCAGAAAACGGCCTGCTACAGGGTGAAGTGGACCATCAGGCTTTCAAGGGGAAACTAGGCCTTCAGCAGCAGAAATTCGGTGCCCGGTATAGGGCGAAGAGGTTTACTCTCAGCAGCTCTTTTTTTTTTTTTT
>BFEA01000453.1:200560-219961 GCA_003427395.1 Chara braunii
GTTGGGGAGTAGAGGACGTGCTGATAAGAGCAGACACTCCCTCTACTCCCCTAGATGGATAGATGGCTCCGTTCCATTAGTGGGGAGCTGCACCTGCTGGAAACCGGGTCCAGCGTCCCTTTACATCATCAATAGTGAACAGATACCAGAATTGAAGCTGAAAAGTGGGCCCAACGACCCTTCAGATCTGGGAATGCTGGGGAATAGTTATGCCTCTTCACCCTATTCGGGCGCAAGATACGCCATTACACCTAGCAATATTAACACTCCCCATCTGCTTATCGTGAGCTGGGACTGGGATCCACAGATAAAACCCAGACTCAAACGCATACCATGAGCCAGGAACTAAGGCCAGCTTTGGTGGAGGAAAAGGGTCGGGAAACTCAGAAAGGGGGCTGAAGGGAATGGAGGGGTCTATGTTACTCCAGTCATTAAAATATAAGTGGTAATTCCTTGGGAGCTCACCGTGAGCTATCTCGCACACTCCATTCCACTTAACCTTCCCAATTTTACCACCTTGTTCCCCTCCAAGCCAGTTTAGATTGAACGTTTTGATGTGTTGTTTGATTTCATTTTCTGCTGTCAAGGTTTTAAGTTTTTCTTTTAATGTTTCCCATCTTGAGTTAATCTCTAGTTTGATTTGTTGCTTGATGGAATCTGTGAACTCAGGCCCATCTAGACGGGCATCTTCCATTTCAAATGTGCACCTGCGAGACCATATGGCCCACAAAAGAGCTCTTCTCCCGATCGTGAATAGGTTCGTTGTGAAGCTGTCTTCACATGATGGGGCCCAAGCTTCCAGGAGGAGAGTTTATCAGTTCCATTGCCATGGTAGGGAGATTTCAATCTGGTTCCAGATCCTATCCCACCAACGCCATAACCAAACTGCACCTGGGCACTGTAAAAATATATGTTCTATTGTTTTCGGAATCAATTTGGACGGGAAGGCAGATTTGCAGAACTTGCACCAGGGATGGGTTATTCCTCTTTGTTCTAGAGTAGTTCTATCAATGATCCAGTCATTGGTTGGCAAGCATCGGTGAGTGATCAGTCATTGAAGGGATGTCATTTTAGCTGGTTTGGATTTGATGGAATGGAACCATTTGACTGAACGTAATCCCTTTTTGCTCACGTTTAGGTGTCTCATCCATCGCTCTTCTATTTTATCTTTTAATTTTCTCTTCGGGCGCAGCATCTGTATGTGGATTTTACTGACAGCGTATGAAGAGCCCGTGTATGGGAACGTCATGGATATACCTTAGACGACCAAGACCAACTAATAGGATCTAGTGGGAGATGGGATATAGGAGTATCTGGTTTATAAGTCAACCACCTATCTTTGATCATTAATATCATAATCCTGAATAGTCTGTCTTTTTGGATTAGTCTCATGCTCTGATGTGGAGTGGATCTAAGGAACCCATCCTCCCCTAATTCGTAAATTGTCATTAACACATCACCATTAGGACATGACTCACTAATATTTCCTACCACACCTGGCTGATCATGGATGGAGACCCAATCATTAGGAATAAGGGTAGGCCCTTTTCTCAAGATCCTAACCCAATCTAAGGGGATTATATCAATTATTTGTTTCAATGCTTCCTTCTGATGGTGGCAGTATCTTAATCTATCATTAAGGTTCGGGAGGTCAATCCAGTCTTGGTCCTCCATATTCCAAATATTTCTGATGCGCGTAACTCCTTGTCTAATTCATCCTTTCCAAGGAGAGTCCGTGCAGTTTAAGGTGCATCCATGAGAGTCTCTAATGAACGCATTGTTGAATAATGTTTGTTGGCGTACTTCTTCTCATCTTTCCGGTGTTACTTTATCTGGGATGGGTAGTTTCCTCCACGTTTTGAGCAAGTCAGTCCAGAAGAGGTCCCTGGATAGGTCAGTCCTTGCTGCTTGGCAATCAGATAAATCCAGATTTTGGGGTTCTGATGGGGACACCCTTGGAATCGGACAGGCGCGATTTTCCAACCACATTAGAGGGTCAACCTCATCTGGGGTGGGAGGGGCGAGGCGTCTGATCTATTCGCAAGCCAGATTACTCCATGGGGTTCGGGGATTGAATAGTAGGTGCTTTATCCATTGAATTGAAAGTGTCTTCTCTTGGGTGGTGGGGTCAATTATACCTAGACCGCCTTTGGATTTAGGTTGAATTAATGATTGTCATGCCTCTCTGCTGATAACATTTTTGGATTCATGATTACCTCGCCAAAGATATGCTAACCAACTGTCTCTGTAAGATTTTAATGGATAAGTTATCAAGGACCCAGACAACGGATTTGTACCAAATAGAGGCGAGGACCACATTGTTAATCGCTACCATTCTTCCTATCAATGAGGTATGTTTATCTTTCCATAATTTAAGTTTTGAGAGTGCATGTTTCAAAATCCCTTCGCTATTGGATGCTGGTTTGCCAAGGGCTGATAGTGAAATCCCGAGAACCCTCACTGACGACAACAGAAAAATTTTCCAGAATTAAATAATCATTCTATAGCAAAATTACATTCTAAATTTTAAATTTTTATTCTATCTTAAAAAATATCATTCTAATATTAATTTTTTTTGTCTTACTTGAAAACTTTCCTTCCAAGAATGGGGTATCCCTTCTTATTTAAACTATATGCTAGAGATGGAATGAAAGTCTTGATGAGTTTATGAAATATTTTAATTGGACTGTCATTCTAAGTAAGGATTTTCAGTCGTAAATAGGTTAATCCAATCTAAATTAGAAGATATTTGTTGTAGTAGAATGAAATTTTAATTAAAATATTTCATAAACTCGTCCAGACTTCCATTCCATCTTGAACAAATAGATGTAGTTGGAAGGGAAAACTCATATTTTGACGGAAATTTATCAAATAAAACTGAAAATTTTATAATTGGACAAACATTGGAATGATAATTTATAAATATGAAGGATTTTTTCTTTATGGAATGTTTTTTCAACTTTCATTTCTCGTGGGAATTTTTCTGTTGGAATCAAGCGGGAGTCATTTGATCGTTGGTCGCTCTGGAGGCCTTACTCCTTAATAGTGCATCCACCAGCCAAGAGTTTTGTTTCCCCAGTTAATCCTCATATCTGATAGTTTACAAAATACGTTCATAATCCGTTGTATCGCCTATAGGTTTTCATGTGAGGCATCAACCATGAGAGATAGGTCATCAGCGAAGAGAGAACATACCGGAATGACGTCCTCTGGTATGGATGTAACTTGGATGCGCTTGATATCTTTATGGTGGCGAATGTGCGCTGCCAGTGCTTCCCATGATAATTACAAAGAGGGGCGGAGCAATGGGATCTCCTTGCCTAATTGATCTTTGTAGCATTATAGGAGGAGTTACATTCTCATTGACCATGACTCTTGTAGATGCATTCTCATGTACTATAGTTCGGTTCAAAATTAAACTTGTCAAGGCATTAGTCCAAAAAGAGACAATCCACGTGGTCATAAGCTTTCTCAAAATCTATAAAGATGAAGGCAGCATTATGTTTAGATTGGCGAGAAAGTTTGACCAATTCATTCATGAGGAGAATGTTGTGCTGAATATTCCTTTCCTGGATAAAACCCGTTGTGCTATATATTTATTACGACGAATAGTGAGGGCTTTGGAGATGAGTTTATAGACAACTGAAAGGAGGGTGATGGGACGATAGTTTCGAATATTACATCTATCACATTTTTTGTATAGGAGCATTAGGACCCCTTGTCCCACTATTTCTCCTAGCCGGCCTAAGGCTCAAACTTCCTGATAGAAGTCCATTAGGTCCTGAGCAATGAAATCCCAGAGAGATTCCCAAAATTTATTAGGTAATCCATCTATACCAGGGTTTTTTTCTTCTTCCATGAGCATCAGGGCGGTCCATATCTCTTCTTTTGTTAGCGGACTTTCTAACAGGTTTCTTTGAGAGTCAGAAATAGATTTTTTTAATGGTTTTAGGAAATCATCAATATCTTTAATACGTTGGTTAGCAGGAATGGTTGTTGTCTCTGAAAGGAAGAGGGATTTAAAAAAATCTCTTGCAATTTTGGTACATTCATCCATAGATGTCACAAATTGTTCATTATGTCGTTGAGGGTGAACTAGGGCTTCAATTATTGTTCTACTTGTCCGAGCTCGAGCCATAGCGAAAAACCTGGCATCCATTCCACCTTCAGTAGCGGTTTGACGAAGCTTACCTTTGATCTGGGCTCCCTGCCATCTATACTTCATGAGGGAAGGAAATGATCCTCTAATTCCCGAATTTCTTGGGCAACTGACTCATTATCCTCATCATTATTTAAGGTACTTTCTTATGATTGCAACTCATGAATACGTTGGTAAAGTCTTGATTAATTGGAATGGCGTTCAACTGCTAAAAATTTCGAATATTCATTGCATTTACGGCGTAAGAAAATAAGGTCGTTGTTGAACCATGTTATGTTATCATGAATGAGGGTTTTCTGTAGGCGCCAACCAAACATCCTTGAGGTAGGTCTTGAATCTTTCTATATTTAGAAGGGATGTATTTAGCTTGTAATAGCCTCTACCTTGGTCTGACTTTTTGGAGAAGGACAGAAGGACAGTGCACATAGCATGATCCAATCCAGATAGAGGGCTTCTGGGAAAAATTTCGGCTATTTGCACTGCACCTTCTAGCTCTTCAGAGAGGAGGATCAAATCTATTCGTGACTTCGACGCTATCCTCGACTGATTTTTTCTAAAGCATGAAAATGTGCGAAGTGTGGGGTTTAATCTTCTAAAAGAATAAAACAGGTTAAAGGATTGGGTAAGATTAACCATCATTGCTTCGTCCACTGCTTAGTAGTCTGGACATGGGTCAGGGATGCGCCACCGGTCTAATGAGCAATCCGGAGCAGCATTAAAGTCCCCGACGATGATGACCGGAATACCCACAGGGATCTTGGGGATTAGGGACCCGAAGAAGCGTTGTCGATTACCTGCTTCGTTTGGCCCATACACACACAAGACTACTACAATCTCTAGGTCTAACATCGCAAGGATGTATGCCCATCTTCCTTCTTCTTTGTCGACTTTCCAGTAGACCGAGTCTACTTTGGACCCCGACGGGATCCAAATTGCTACTCCTGCAATCCCTGGGCGAGGAGCGTGCACCCGGAAGGTTGTGTGGGGCCAGATCTATTTGTGGCAATGATTATGGGAGACCGTGTCCATTAAGTGAGTTTCCTGAATACAAATGACGTCAGGCCATTCCATACTGCCTATTCCTTTGAGCTGATCATAGATAACTTGCTTCTTTTCAAATTTTGCAGAGGCCAGACCGTTAACGTTTAATGATCTAAGGTATAAGTCTGCCTGCCTTTTAGTGGATTTCCACAATCTATCCCTATTGTATAGGGCATCAATAACTTGGCATCTTAAAAGGAGGAATATTTATCCATCCAATCAACTAAAGAATAGTTACTAGATTAGATATTTATAGTATTACCTAGGTCTAGCCACTGACCTAAGTCCAGCAGACCCCCTGGTGCCAAAACCTGTTGGCTCAGGAAACGTACAAGTAGTGTACCCACATCTGTTTCAGACCAGAAGCAACTGACTTTGATCTTCATTAGCTGCAATTCCATGAGGAGATCCTGATTGAGCCATTTCAGGTTGGTCTGCTTTCCGGACTCATATTTGATAAAAACATCCCATTCTGTCAGGCGTTGCTCCCCTCCCGTTATAAATAATGATGCTATACTTCCAGCGGGGATGAAGTTTTTAATAAATCTAATTACTTCATGCCTAATAAGGGGCTCCCCCGCTTCACGACCAGCATGAGTGGAGTGAGAGAGGAAGGGGGATGTGGTTCCCATAACGGTTACTTCACCATAGGTTGCTTCCTGAGGTACGGATAAACCAACTTCCCAATTATCATCTTTCCGTCTGACTGGTAACAAAATGATCCGAGTCTTTGCAGGGAGTAATACTCCCTGTCCTTTCAACAGACGGTGTTTCAGCCTCTGCCTCTTAGAGGTAAGTTCAGACTCAGAGGACGAGAACAGAGGATGAGAGAGTGAAAAGGCACAGGAGCTGTGATGGTGATTATCCGGGAGATCTTCTGTAAGGTCAACAACCTGTGGAGTCCGTTGATCCGTCAGAGGCTCCATATGATCCATTTCCGCCCGAGAAGAGTCATATACCACTATTTCCTGATTCGTACCTTCTAAGGACTCCCCTTGTGTGTGACCACTGTTATCTGGTTCAGCAGATTTTGTTGCCCCTCGTGTGTGGCGACTGTTATCTGATTCAACAGATTCTGTTGGCTGGGTACTAATCGCAGCAGCCGGGAGAAGACACTCAGTTTCCACATGCAGGTTAATTCCTTCGATGTCGTTTTCCCCCCCCTCAACGGCCGCGAGGAGACACTCAGTTTCTACATGCAGGTTAGTTCTTTCGATGTCATTTCCCCCCCCATCATTGCCAATTTCAGTATTGAAGAGCAAGAGTTGTCCATGTGCTATGCCTGGGGAGTGTGACACTTGCTCATTGTGGGCTGTCGATGACAGGACTGAGTGTGGGATTCCGGATCCCGGATCCCACTCTAATACACCTTGATTGTGCTTACCCGGGACAGCAGACTGGGACTGGCGATTAATGAGTAAAAAAAAAAATTCCCCGGTGAGGTCAGATACAATTTCTCTGAATCTGGACATGATTTCATTTCCCGCTAAAGTATGCAGGATCTTCAATGGCAGTTGTTTTAAATTCCCAGGCTCCTCCCCTGTTACTTGTATTTCCTCCACGCTTGGGTGGAGGGAGCCTGAGCCTGGTTCATTGAAAGGCAAAAGGCCTTCAGATTTGCTTTCCCCTGCATTCTGCGTTGTGTCTTGTGAAATTTGACTATTATTGGGAAGGCTCAACGTGACATGACTAGATTTAGGGTTGCTCTTAATCTGGTCCTTTTTGTGTTGTTTTTCAAGACCGGCCTCTTCTTGAAACTGTTTAGACAGTGACGCCGTCTGTTCCTTTGCTTGTGATTGTTGTTGGGGACAAAACAGTTGTGCCTCTTGTGAATCATCTCCTGCTGAGATCAGTGGCAGAAAACGGTTGTGTGCGTTTGGGAGCAGACGAGTTTCCTTCAGGCCTTTGAGCTTGAATCTAGAGGAGACTGTCGAAAGTAATTTGATACTGATATCCTTCCACATTAGACCTTTAGAGGGTCCTTGCATTAAAAAGAAGTTAAACTTTCACTATTAACCAGTAATATCATCAGTTCATTGAAGATGTGAGGTCAATGATCAGTGGACAGAGTCGGATGCTGTTCTTTTAGATTATATAGAATCCAGTCTGCGATTTTATAGACGACTGAATTCAAATCCACTGTTACCAAAGAAGTGTTGTCTGCAGCAAGATTCACCAAAGGGGGAGGAACACAGGAATGAAGGATTTCTATCTCCATCGAATCGGGCTCAAATTTATTCTCAGCAGCTCAACATCCTGTGCAGACGATCTTCGAAAGTTAGCTTTTATCTCAATTATATTCTGATACAACCTGCTTAGTGGCAGGTCTTTTCTAATTTTTCCAATTCTTCCAATGCCTTGCTCAGTCAATCCCTGGATTCCAGGGTAATCAATACATGCAAGGATCCTCCACATTGTTTTTCTGATCATATTTTGTATATGGGACGCTGGGAGCCTCTTTCCGTATGGTAGCGGTGGCTGCTCTTATCAGCACCTCTATCACAGGGGGCGTGTTTCAAAAAAAAAAAAAAAAAAAAAAAAGTTCCACACCCTGCCCTTTGAGGCAGGTCATTCCTGCTCGTGTCTTTCCACGTCAGGGAATCATTATTTTGCACATGGGCCGGTTCGTCTTCTTATGATTGGTCCACTGTATTCTCTTCAGTAAGCCAACCCCTAATGGCGTGCTCCTCTTGTTTCGCTCCCTGGTTCCACTCTTGTTCTCTCAATTCTCCTCATTTGCATGCAAAAAAACACAAGATTCACTCAGCCACAACAACAATGGTCGCTCCCAGTCAACATCTTCACAACACCTCCTGGGGCCGCTGTGGCTATCACGCTGACCCGTCTTAGTTCTTGTCAACGTCTTGATGGTCAGGCAACGGTTCAATCAATTTGCACTGGTCGACGTTGCTCGGTGCTGCAATTTCTCCAAACATCTTCCCCTATGCTGCTCTTTTTTGTCTACGTTGTTCACATCAGTGGGGTGTGGTGTTGTTTACTTCTTCATTTTGGGACTTTTTCCAATCCTCTGTAGATGTAATCGCGATGAGATACATGATTCAGGACGGACCCGAGTGGCAATCCGATACATCAAGGAAAGTTCTAGTGTGAGCATTGCTCTTTTTGTAAGTTTTTTTTTGGGGGGGGGGGGACAAATGCTCCAGTCTATTCGTGGGGAGCAACATGTGCTGGGAACCGGGCCCAGTGTCCCACATAGAATTATAAAAATCATTTGAAATACCAGGGCCATTACCTGGCTTCGGCTAAGAACAATCTGAGAACTCTTTCATTGCTCTATAACAGGGTAAATTACGATTTCGTCAAAATGGATATTTTTCATTTTTTGAACGAAATTGAAACTTCCTTTTTTCCCTCATTTGGCGTGGTTTACGAATAATTTGTGACAGGGTAAGGGGTAAGGGGTAGGGGGTAGCGTGTAAGGGGGTAGGGGGTAGGGGGTAGGGGGTAGGGGGTAAGAAGTAAGGGGTAAGGGGCAAGGGGATAAGGGGTAAACGGGTAACGGTAAGGGGTAACGGTAAGGGGTGAGGGGTGAGGGGTGAGGGGTGGGGGTGAGGGATAAGGGATAAGGGACTAGGGGTGAGAGGTAAGGGGGTAATGGATAAGGGGTGAGGGGTCATGGGTAGGGAGGAGGGGAGAATGGGGGGGGGGGTCAAGGTTGAATATTTAAGATATTCAGAAGGTGTGCGTTTGTGGGTCGGGGGGGGGATGCAAACATGGAAGCGTATGTACAAAACAATCCGAATTCTGAAGTATGGGGATTTAGTCGATGGATGTGGGTTTATCAAGCAGTCATTTTTTGCATTGCGAAATCATTCCTTGATTATTTCATTTTTTTGTTCATTTTTTTCGTTGCATGCTTTCAGAGTTGTATGTCTTGTACAACTAATGATACCTTTTATGCAATTGCATCAATAATCCTCATTACTCTTCAACCTCCACTTGTGGTCACAACATGGCCATCTCATGTGTTCGAATGACTATTGTAACATACTCATATGTCTACTCAATAACAACCATATTGAAAGTTATCCGACATCGTATTTGCTTAATGTCATTTGATGTGAAGAAAAATTGCGGCAAAAAACCTCTAGCTAACAGCTATGCATATGGGAGCATAAACACACGGCACTCGTTGAAGTCGCGCTGTGGAATGTCTTTCACTAACCATGTATGGTTGAACAGTTTAGCGTCAATCTCTTTGCCTTGTTTTATCGATTTCATGTACAAGAACTTTGTGAACCCCGTTGTCACCGTTTTTGCAAGTTCCACATTCGGTGGCATCCAGTCGTAGTACTTAATAAATTTTGCTACACCTCAAATTAGCCAATATGAGCGTCCAATGTTGATTTTGTTTGGCTGACTTTGACATGGAAAGGCGGGATAATTAAGTTTATATCACTAATCACAACGTTCGTAAACCATTTACGAACTTTATCGTATTGAAATTTCATGTTGGTATCAAATAATCTAGCGAAAAAAAATAAGCCGAGAATTGTTGTCGTTGGGATACGACTCCTTCCCGTCTTATCCACAATATCATTCCGAGAGTCACATTCTATATGATTCACAGAACACTCATTATGTAGTTGGATGAGGTTAAGATAAAAATTAACTATGCCATCGTTCAACTATTTTGTTTCAATCATAAGCAGACTGAATTCGTCTACTATCAGCTTCAATTTGTTTTCTTGTGTCTTCGTTGAACGAGCTTGCTATGATGTTTTCATTCTTGAGTTTCATTTGCAATACTGTGAGTGTGTTCATCTCCTGCTCTGTCAAGTTTGTTGTTCTCAAGTGCATTGTTCATTTTTTTTGCATCTTCTATTATCCTTCATTTTCATTTTTTTTGCATACGACAACGCAACATTTTTTTGATGTGAGCTTACTATCATAGTATGTGCAGTTCTAACCACGCTCTTCGTATTTGGTTTGTGATGCTTTAACGCATATTGTCATGATACTGATGATTTTTTGAATGTGGATGAAGTGTTTGTACATCAACAACTTGGAGCGAAGATTGAGAGAGAGAGAGAGAGAGAGAGAGGGAAAAAAAAAAAAGATAGATAGATAGATAGATAAAGAGAGAGAGAGAGAGAGAGAGAGAGAGAGAGAGAGAGAGAGAGAGAGAGAGAGAGAGCGATGAAAATGTATCACAATTAACACTTGATTGCTCTATCCTCTCACAATTTTATGCAACTTTTTGTGTCATTTATATTATTTATTACAGTGGAGCCTATGAGGAGTTACTCTACACACACACATACACACACACATACTCTACACACACACATACACACACACATACTCTACACACACACATACACACACACACACACACACACACACACATACACACACAATTACACACACACACACACACACGCACACGCACACAAACGCACACACACACACACACACACACATACACACACATATACATACACCCACACGCACACACACCCTCTCTCTCTCTACACACACACATACATACACGCTCACACACAGACACTCGATATGTACAGACACACACACACTACAATTTTCATGTCTCTACACATGCATCCTTTGTTTTTTTGCCTTTTCTTTTGTGGAGTGTCTAAGGCGTCTTTCTCCTTCATCTCATTCTTTCTGCTCCTCATTATCTTTTCCGACATCTTTACCGCCATCATGCCCTTCCCTCTGCATATACGTTCTGACCTTCCTCGCTATCGGAAACACAATTAATCACATTGCCCGATGTGGTCGACCCTTCGAGTTTCTTCTATTCACTTTCCACATCATTCAATACTCACATCATCTCGTTTGAGTTTCCATACAGCTCATCTGCAAGTTTTGTACACACACCTGCTTGCAGTTCCTTGACAACCGCAGCCTCCACAAAAGGAGTGAAACTCTCCATTTGTGATGCCTCTTCGTTTTCCATCTGTGTTACAAGAGGAAGCCCGTATGATTTAATGTTTGATTTTTCTTCATCCACTAACGATGCACGAGCTCCCTTAACACCCATAACGACCCCGCCTTCCATGTCTGACGATACAACTGTATTAGCTTCGGTCGTTGTTGTCGTCCGCATGCCATCTTTCTGAAGAAGGGTGTTTCCCTTCTCTGTGTTGTTTTCTGTGACACGCATTTGACTCGGCGCTTCTCTATCACTCACTACAAATTTAGTCTGCGATATTGTTGCAAGCTATGAACATCTTGCTTTTGTACTCTCAATGCTATGACATGTGGGAGAATGTTTGATCTTCCAATCAATTCAACTATATGAACGGCTTGAGGGAAAGTCATAAAATTGATGCTTATACCCCAAATGATTGTCGGAGCGTAGAGAGTCGAACAACGATTGAGCTTTCACGAAGATAACGACTTCATCGACACTGAAATTTTTCTTTTTAACGCATAACATGATTTCGCTGTTTGTGATTTTCAACCATATATCTTTTGTTAGTTTGGGTTTGATTTTCCAGCCCTCCGACAGATGCAGTGTTATTGCCCACTTCCCCTCGTGAATACACGGCTCAAACATATCCAAGTGCCACAAGATGCGATGCCCCCACTCCTCTCACGACATCCATTTCCTCGTGTCATGAAATGAATACGGTGCGGTGGAGCCCTGCACAAGGCATTCTGGAATATAATCATCGGGCATAAACTTCGGGAAGACAGTCGGAACAACCAAAGTCATCCTTAGATATCGTTGTTTTTTTTTCTTCCAGAGGTTTTTCTTGTGGACCTCCCCCCTCCTTGATACTCATAGGGATTGTCGTGAAGCACAGTGTTTATGACGGTTTGAAGAAACGTCGGTGAATCATTTGGGAATGCACCGACGAAACTTGCCTTGTCGTGCATGTCAACTGCATGAGCACTCACTGGTCCAGAGTGCTTCAGACCTCCTTCAGGGTTCTCGTTTTGCATGCTGCAGCCCAAAGTATTTTGCTCTCCTTTACTACCATGTGCACCCTCTCGCGAGCGTTTCACCCGTAAGTCGATTTCAAGGTCTGAGTCCTCTGTCTCTTCATCGCTGTCAATCGGATTTCATGCATCGGTTCTACGTGCGATGTCACTGTAGTTGTTGTAGACTATCGTGTTGCAATGTCTTGTGAACTCGAGTTTTTTGCACCGCGCCATAAACAACGCAAACGCCCCACCTAAGCCTTATGGTAACCACCATATGCTTGTTGTGCCATCGCTTTGCGATATATGTAGTCGTGCTTGAGTACAGTATTGGGCTTGCCTTGGAACAAGTACTCTCACATTTTCTTTCTCTTCATATCCAGCTCGTGGTACATGTCCCTGTTCGGGCGTTGTGCGCTCTTATGTTTCTCGACGGCACAATCCTTTATTGCATCCTTGGCAAGGATTTTGCTAGCCTATGTCAAGTAAGCATTGTCTTTCGACGATGCATCACACACAATGACATGGTTTCCCGTGCGCAAAAGCTCATATGCAAATCCAACATATGGTTTTCCAATAAGTATCACCTCTTCGTCTTCATCCACAAATGAACTGCACAAGGTATGCAACTGGCCCGACTCTCATTTTCAATGCCCATACTCTTTTCTTTCGTTGTCTTTATCACCGTCATGCTTCGCTGTACACTTCGTAAAATATTCTTCTGCAACGTTTACTTCTGCAAGGTTCGCTTCTGACCACGACACTCTCGTAACCTTCCCGAGGTCGCCTCCTTCGGCATGGAGGACGATCGTCATCGAGTTCTTTTTCGCTATTTTTTGCATATTTTCAAATTTACTCACAGTCGTTCCGGCCCCCAGAAAGCACTTCCAATTGTCCAGTATCACCTTGACATTCTCCCTGTTGTAGAAATGTCGCATAACGGTCTTCTATTGCTTCTGTGGTGCGAAGACAATCAATATTCAATTGTTCCTGCACAATTTTGCCATCATTTTGTAGAGAGCGTTGAAATCCTCCGGCAACCATGTAGAGCAATGCGACGACGTTGCGAGATCCAGGATAGCGGTTTTGCAATTGAGGTTCTTCGCACCGGTAATGACTTCGTCTTGCGCAAACACTAGCTCCTTTGGGTGCAAATTTATTTGCAACAATGGTGACCATAGCCCTTTCTTTTTCCAAAACATTTGAAGCACAACATTCGATAATCGTCGCATCTCTGCAGTTAGCAAATCCACCTTGAAATTCCTTGTTACCTTGCATACAAAGACCTTAAAATGGAAGAACGCATCTCTGTAGAATGTCTCTGTGACCTTCAACTCTGCTCTTTTAATCTCTTTTAACTCTTGGTCACTGCCAAGTCGTTTCGAAATCTTCCTGACATACTCCAAAGAGATTTTATCTCTTTCCTCCTCCCATGTGTCCACGGTGACACCATAACTTTGCGCTATCGCAGTGTAATTGAAGAAGAACTCCTAGTTTCACTTAGCTTTCTCTCTGGTATTCGATTTGAATACGATGTAGTTGAAGAGACGTACTTGTATCTCTCACACATGATGACGTTGAGGAGGTTGGTCATGTTCAACTTCTCTGTAGGAACCTGTCTAGCGGTGACAAAGATTTTCTTGTTTATCATTAACGTCAATGCAACTTTTTTCTCTCATGCCATCATATCTTTGAAACATTTGAAGGTGACTGACATTGACTGGGACTCCATGTCCCCTGTCTTTAGCCGCAATGCAATAAAACACCTTCTTTTTTCCATTGATTTTTTTTGTGTATAGGCCCGGAAGCTTCCCCTCTAGTCTTCTGACATATGGTTAGGGCACTTGTTATCATACAATGACAACCTCCCCGCTTCGAGCTTCTAAAAAAATGTTTTAGCAACGGCCATATCCAATCCTTATACGTCGCGACGTTCATGTATTTGCTCATCCTGTTTTATCAGTCTGCTTGCCACTTTGAATGCAAAGTCTCAGTCCAAAGATTTTTTTCACATGACCATCTCCCGCTGGTTCTTCTGATTATTTTTACCGCTAGTGTCGTTTTCAGAAACCTTTCAAGTTTCAACCCACAGCCTCGATTTTTTTATTCGAATGTCAAAAACTGTTTCTGTCTACACATATCTGTTGGAACGAGGACAACATTATACGGTCACCTCTCGTGTTGTCCTATATCGAAACATACAAATACCCGTGTTTGTGGCCGTCGTCGAAGTAAATGATGCACACGCAGTCATAATATCGCAAACCATAACTGTCAACAACAACAGATCCCTTTATCGCAATTTTTTAATGACCTCCGAAGTATGTTGCCTAGCAACCGCGTATTAAAAGTATCTTTCGCACGCTTTCAATCAAAGTCCTTTGGAAGAACACGTGTTTTTTCCTCATTTCAGATCCTCTTCACAAGGCTTAATTGGAGCGAGCACCAACTCCAGTGGTTCCCACGGAGCAGGATCATCCACAACCCTTGGAGCAGTTGGCCTCTCGATTATTGCATCGAGACATGCAACAATTCCCTTGTTCAACTGTCGTTGATTAAATGTGATATTTCCCTCAGGAATCGAAAGAATCGACATGACATCTATGCAAACCCTTAGCACATCTTTTTTTTTTTTGCCTCTCTATCGTACTTGAGAAAGAAACACCGTATCATGTCGACCGCAAGGGGGCTCTTCGTTTTCGGCTTGTTCTCAGTAAAGAGGTCAGACACACGAGGGTCGACCCCTTTGGAGTTGTCGCTTGAATCATATGACTTAGGGCGCCTTGATGAGTGTGCGCCCTTCTTTGGTTGTGATGTTTTGGGAACACGGTCGTTTGCTTTGTGTTTCTTAGCGGCTTCGTCAAACGTTTCCTGTGATGCATTAAAGGCACATCGAGCTTTATGCACAACTTCTTTCATGACTTGTTTCTTCATCACCGCTGATGTAAGGGATGCATCTGCTTTTTGTTTACCCCTCCTTTTCAAAGTTTTCCCCCTTGCTACCTCGTCGTCCCCTCCATCGTCCTCCATATCTTCACCTTACAGCCCTCACATTCTTCCCCATCATTGTCCGACCCAACACTTGACACACCGACTTCACACTCCATACCATCCAACGGTTTGTTCGCTCGTCAGATTGTTGGACGACGTGTTGAAGATGTGTCTGCTGCAAGCGTGAAGTGGCAGCATTCGCAGAAGGTCTTGCGAGTCGTGATGGAGGTGTGGTAAGCACCTTCCTCTTCACAGGCTTATCCGAAGAGCCACCCCCCGAGCATCTGCTATATGTAATTACCTTCTCCTTCCCTTTTGAATGTTGCTGAGCAGTTGAAACAACTTGGTGTCGTTCTCCACAAGACCTCAAAACGCCAACGAAACTTTGGACCGAAGCGTCGTATGGAACAAGAGGTCTCGTGAATCGATGACCGTCATCGACCTTCAGGTATTGACCACTTGTTGGTTTTATTAAGGAAATCAACCGGATGAACCATTTGAATGTCAGTTTCATCCCCCTTGAAGTTGAAAGGCTTTATAGTGAACACCTTCTGACCGTATCCCTTGAACAGGGCAAGGTTGAGGCTGACTTTCTTATTGACACCGACCCAATCGGTGACTTGCTCATCGTAAACCGAAGTGAGGTGGAATTTCCTCAAGTCTCAAGCGTCAACCTTGCCCTTCTCTGTCCTTGCCTTATCGACCACGGACTTCTCAATGTCACCACAGCAGTACTAATTCCCATCTCTGTCTTCCGTGAAAAAAACTCTATAGCACCACATCCAGCCTCATGGGTGCCACCCACCTAGTCAAAAGCCCAAAGCTTATCACGATAGAGTTTGAACCTATTGTTAACCCTTTTCTCCTCATCTCCCGAATTCCTCTGTTTCTTTCCTGGACGGGCAAACATACGCAATGACCCACCAAAGAAATAAAGAATTGTGATCGCCATATCACTAACTTCCACGAAACAACATACCTTCTCCAGTGATCGTACAAGGGAGGGTCAAGCGTTCACCGAACAACTGACCATCTCCAATGATCGAACGGTAAACGGTGTAACGTTTCACGAACGTTGGAACCTCTTTGGTGAACGGACTAAACAATGTCCAGCATTTGTGAAATTCCGGACGCTCTCCGGTGATCGGACCACAGAGGGTCCGACATTTCGTAAAACGTTGGACCCTCCCCGGTGATCAGACCACAGAGGGTCCGGCGTTTCGCAAACGTTGAACCCTCTCCGGTGACCGAACCGCAAAGGGTCGGACATTTGTAAATTATCGGACCCTCCCTGGTGATCGGACCACAGAGGGTCCGGCGTTTCACAAATGTTGGACTCTACGTTGCATAACGTACACGTACGGGGCCTATTCGTACAAAACGTACAGGCAATATCTGTACAGGATTTGTAAGGGAACCTGTACGAGAACCTATACGAGAACATGTATGTTTTGTACGCCCCTGTACGAAAAGAAAAAAAAACAAGTCGGCAAAAAAATCTGAAAAAAACATTATGTAATGCAACAACACAAAACAAACAACTTTGGCTGAGTATCATCTCCAGATTCTTATTAGAATTTGAGAAAACGAGTAGCGTACGAGTACAGGAGTATGAATCCGTACTCAAACAAGGGTGCGTACAAGTGGCAACGCAGGTTGGACCGTCTCTGGTGATCAAACCCCGGAAAGGTCCGATGTTTGTAAAACGTCTGATCCTCTTTGGACACGAGAAGTATAGAAGGTCAAGCGTTCCACAAACGTCAAACCCTTTACGGTGATCGAATTGCAAAAGGTCTGATGTTTCGTAAATGCTGGACCCTCTCCTTTGATCAGATCGTTGAAGGTTCAACGTTTTACAAACGTTGGACCTTTTTCGGTTAGATAAAAAGAAGAGGGTCCGACGTTCCACACATATCGGGCCCTTTCCAATGATCGGACCGCAATGCATCTGACGTTTCACAAACGTCAGACCCTCTCCTTTCATCGGATTATTGGGGGTCTAGTATTTCGCAAATGTCAGACCCTTTGCGGGCTGAACACAAGAGAGGGTCCGACGTTTGTAGAACGTCGGACCCTCTTCTTTTGATCGACCTGCAAAGAGTCTGCTGTTTATGAAACATCAAACGCAGGACCCTTTGTTGTCCAGTCACATGAGAGGGTCTTGAGTTCGTGAAACGCCGGACCCTTTCCAGCCTAATCTGACCTTTTTCGAAATATCGTATTTTTTTAACAAAAAAAAATAACAAATCCCTTGCGATTATCAGGGGGAGAGGAAAATTAATCCCCTCCCCATCGTTTTATCGCAGTTCCTACGTGGCATTATATCATCATGACCTTTTCCAAAACGTCGTAGCTTTCAAAGGAAAAAAAAAACAGCCAATCCCTGGCGATTGTGATGGGGAGCGAGACATCGATCCCCTCCCCATCGTTCCACCGCAGTTCCTACGAGGCATGACATCATCATGACTTTTTTTGAAATATCTCATTTTTTTGAAACGAAATAAACAGCAAATCCCATACGATTCTCATAGGGAGAGGGAAATCGATCCCCTACCCATAGTTTCATCGGAGTTCCTACGTAGCATGACCCCATCATAACCTTTTGCCGAAATATGATTTAAATATCGCATTTTTTATAAGGAAAAAAAAACAGCAAATCCTTTGCAATTATGAAGGGAAGAGGGAGATTGATCCCCTCCAATCGTTCCATCATAATTCCTACGTGGCATAACATCATCATAACCTTTTTCGACATATCGTATTTTTCAAACAAAAAAAACCTAACAAATCCCTTGTGATTATCATGGGGAGAGGGAGATCGATTGTCTGCGAATGGTTCCATCGTGGTTCCTACGTGGCATTACATCATCATGACCTTTTCCGAAATATCTCATTTTTGCGAAGAAAAAAAAAACACAGCAAATCTCTTGCGATTATGATGGGGAGGTAGATCAATCCCCTCCCCATCGTTCCATAACAAATCCTATATGACATTACATCAGCATGGCTTTTTTCGAAATATCCATTTCCCAAAGGAAAAAAAACAACAACAAATCCCTTACAATTATGATGCGGAGAGGAAGATTGATCCCCTCCCCATCGTGCCATCAAATTCCTACATGCTATGACTCCCTCATGACCTTTTCCGAAATATCGCATTTTCCAAAAAAAAAAAACTTAGCAAATCCCTTGTGATTATCATGGGGAGAGGGAGATCGATCCCCTCCCCATCGTTCCATAGTAGTTCCTACGTGGTATTACATCATTATGACCTTCTTCAAAATATCTCATTTTTCGAAGAAAAAAACAACAGCAAATCCCTTGCGATTCTCATGGGGAGAGGGAGATCGATTCCCTCCCCATCGTTCCATTGCAGTTGAAACGTGGCATTACATCATCATGACCTTTTTCAAAATTTCTCATTTTTTGAAGAAAAAAAAACAGCAAATCCCTTGCGATTATCTTGGGGAAAGGGAGATTGATCCCCTCCTCATCGTTCCGTAGCACTTTTTAAGTGGCACTGCATCATCATGACCTTTTTCGAAATATCTCATATTTTGAAGGGAAAAAAAACAGCAAACCAATTGCGATTAGCATGGGGAGAGGGAGATTGATTCCCTCTCCATTGCCCCATCACAGTTCCTACGTGACATTACATCATCCTGACCTTTTTTGAAATATCACAATTTTCGAAGAAAAAAGACCAACAAATTCGTTCCGATTATCATGGGGAGAGGGGGATCGGTCGTCTCCCCATCGTTCCATAGAAGTTCCTACGTGGCATTACATCAGCATGGCCTTTTTAAAAATATCTCATTCCGAAGAAAAACGAACAACAAATCTATTGTGATAACTATCTATCAATCTCAAAGTCGGTCGTCTCCGTGAAAATGCTTCCCTTGCATTAACTCTTTTCCACAATGTATAGTCGTGGTGATGCTCGTTAAGTCATTGTCTACGATAATGATAGATGTAACATAATGAAAGTTTTTTTGCTATAGTGAAATCAATACGATTTTCTTTGGAAAAAAACGTGGCCAACAGATATATTAGTGTTTTTTGTTTTCCTCAGGAAGGACGAACCTAAAAATGGAAGTTCTCTTCAGTAAATAAGAAGGGATCGTTTTGTGTACGACTCATAGTCATTATCATTCTGTGTCAATGAAGGTTGTGACATCACACGAATATTAATGTGTGAACATGTCGCGTGGAATAAGAAGGGTTCTCTCTCTCTCTCTCTCTCTCTCTCTCTCTCTCTCTCTCTCTCTCTCTCTCTCTCTCTCTCTCTCTCTCTC
>BFEA01000453.1:222769-234907 GCA_003427395.1 Chara braunii
ACACACACACACACACACACACACACACACACACACACACACACACACGCTCATATGTTTGTGGGAACATGCTGAGAGACAGCAGAGGCCATTTTCCAATGAATCTAGCCCAGTTTGTCCAGAACATTCTTGGCAGAAATTATACCAGATTCATTTGGAAAAGGGGTACGACATTCCAGAAACGCCGACCAGAATCATTCGAACCCCCTTAAGGACCTAGAGGGGTACAACGTTCTAGAAATGCTTGACTGCCCTTTTTGCAAGAGAGGGTTACGGGGTTCCAAAAACGCCAGACCCCCCTTCTCATAGGTAGGGGATCCAACGTTCCATAAACGTCGGACCCCCCACCTTTTGGCAGGGAGGGGGTCTGGCGTTTCAGAAACACCAAACCCCCTTTTGGTAGGGAGGGGGTCCAGTGTTCCTGAAACGCGAGAGCCCCCCGTAAGTCCCCCCCTAGATACATAAAGGGGTCTGGCGTGTCTGAAATGATGCACCTCCTTTTCTAAGGGGAGGGGTTCCAACATTTCAGAAACGTTGGACCCCCTCCCTACCAAAAAGGGGTCTGGCGTTTCTTAAACGACAGACGGCCATGAACCCTTTTTGGCAAGGAGGGGGTCTTGCATTTCAGAATCGTCGGACCCCTTAAATCTGGGGGGAGTCCGGCATTTCAAAAACGTAAGGCCTCTTTTAGTAGAGAGGGGGTCTAGCATTTCAGAAACGTTGGACCCCCTTTTATAGGGGAGGAGGTCCGGGGTTTCTGAAATGCCAAACCCCCTTTTTGGAGGGAGTAGTGGGTCTAGAGTTTCTGAAACGCCGGACCCCTTTTTGGCAGGGTGGGGGTTTTTGTGTTTCTGCAACGTCTGCCCCTTTTTTTTCTTGGTGAGGGCCACTAAGGGGCTGTGGCGTTTCTGAAGCGTCGGACCCCCTTTTGTCAGTGAAGGAGGTCTTGCATTTCTGAAACGCAGGATCGCCTTTTGGCAGGAAGAGGGGTCCTGTGTTTCAGAAATATCGGATCTGTTTTTGTGGTGGGATGGGGTATGGCGTTTCATGAATGCTGCACCCAATCCCCCTACCGAAAAAATAGTGTTCGATGTTTTATGAACGTCAGACACCCTTCTATCGAAAAGGGGTCTGACGTTCGTGAAACGTCGGACCCCTTTTTTATGGGGCGGGTGGTGTAACAAGTTTAACGAACGCTGGACCCCTATTGGTAAGAGATGAGGGGTGTGTCGTTCCGAGAAGAGAGTAATCTCACTGTCCAACGCAAGCCCCTCCGATGATCAAGAAGAACATCGGATCTGGATAAACTCTCAGTCTCCGACGAACTCATGTTGTCAGTTGCGTTATCTGCCAGGTATCAAGGATATTCCAGAAGAACACCGAGTGTGGCTGAACTCTCACTCTTCTACTTGAACGATCTCATGTTGCCAGTTGCGTTATCTGCCAAGTATCGACGACGTGTGGACATGTCATTATGAAAGTCGAAAAAAACATTAATCAATATTCTCCTCCACCGTCTGTTCAATTGGTACATACCCCGAATGTCACTCAAGTCGCTCTCACCTGCGAGAGCCGATCACCGTCGGGGCCGTTGACACCATCCAAGCGCCGACCTTCAGTGCATTCCGTTGGCTCCCCGAAACGATGTGTGGTCGGCGGTCGGCGGTTGGCGGCCGCCAGTCGGGGTCGGCCAATATCGTTGTTCGTCGTCAACGTCTTGATGATATTGTCATTGGAGCAACGTGTTTCACTTCCTTTTGACCAACAACTGCTCCACGTGCTTCGAGTTCTTTGGAGTTACCCAACGACAAAAATGTCGACGAGGTTCCGTACAATTTCGTCCCATCCGAGACCACCATTGCAGAGTTCGAACGACAACAACTTATGAGAGATGTGTTTAAAGTTGAGGAGGACGCGGTTAAAGGGACTGTTGTTCCACCTCCGGCGTCTTCGTTTGGTAGACAAGGGAAAGGGAGATATACTTACTGCATCCACAAAAGAGGATCGAACGAGTCAGACACCACTTCTGAATGTAGGTGCAGCCTCGAGGAATGCGAGGTCATTTTAAGGAGGACGTTGCAAGTCGTATGGATGTCTCTCTAGAATGAAAGCAGAGGAGGTTCAAAGGTGCAGACGAGAGTTCAGGTCCGTTAGTGGGACGGACAAGCAAAAGCGGTGGATTGCGAAGCTTCACAGTTTCACGTCACTCGTTCAAAGGAAGCCTGAGGTGAAACCTATTGTTGAAATGCATCCCGTGTGTGTCACCGCGTATTGTCCGATGCTTGGTTGCAGTCGAAATACTTACAAAAGGCACAACGATGAACTCGAAGAGCCCACACGCGGTTTCCTTATCTGAGGTGACATCACGCTGGACCCGCTTTCCAGCAGGTGTTGTCCCCACCAATAGATGGAGCCTCCCTGGGAGTGCTAGTGGTGTCCGCTCTTGCCAGCAACCCTTGCGCCTGCCCMGGTTKTTTYTTAAAAAAAAAAAAAAAAAAAAAAAAAAAGACTGCTGATTCTTTGCATGAAGTTCCAGTCTCATTGGTGGGGACCACAACCTGCTGGGAACCAGGCCCAGCGTCCCAGCACGAGTAGACCCTGCTTGCTGAGGGATATAACGGTTCACCTTTGTGGACTGCACACTCCCTGCTTGTTGGGGAGCGCAATATAACGGCCGTGGTATCTCTTTTCTTTCCTTTTTTTTACCTTTCTTTTGTTTTTTAAATCGTTTTTACATTTTTGGGGAAACTACACGAAAGTCACAAAAATGAGTTATAATTGCACTATGGGCCGAGATACAGTTTCGAATTGGAGTTGGGGCAATGTATACAACCCACCTTTCTCGCCAGGTAAGTGCCTGAACCGCAATTGCAAACTGTATCTTGCCCCGTAGTACAATCATAACTTACAACTCTCTTTTGTTACTCTACTGAATTTACCCCTTTAAAAAAAAAAAGAAAAAAAAAAAGGGAGTTACCCCTAAAAAAAGTCTCTCTTTTTCATGTCAGAGGCTCCAGTCGATTGTTGGGGAGCATCACCTGACCTCACATATCACGTGCAGATGGTGTACTCACGTGGGGGCTTTCCTGGATCTCTTTGACCGTAATTACTGCCAGATTCATTCCGAAACGTCTACAGTCCATGTTGTCTGTATTATGGCCCCTTGGCCTTTCCTGACCTGAAGTTCTGATAGGTGGACTGTGTTCAGCCGAATAGAACAAGCAGTATTATAGCTGTATACCAAGCTTTCTTTCTTTTTTTTTCTTTTTTTTTTTTAAACACCCAGGTTGTTGTAGAGGCGGGGTATCAGGTGCAGGAGTACTCTCCACTGTTCAGTCACTCGAGGTTCGGAATGACCCACTTGGCTTGCTGGAGCATTTTTCCTAGACGGAGTCCTATAGAGGCTTGAAGCCCTAAGTCCTATCGCAAGTAGTGTCCCTGCCTACACCTACCAGCCTGCCACCAGAGGTCGGATTCTGTCCTTACAGATCCATTTGAGCACACTCTTTTTTCTTTTTTCTTTTTTTTCTCTTTTTTAAACAAGGCCGATTCAAACCTACTAGGCAAGGTGATAAGAGCAGCCTTGCCTAGTAGATCCTTACGTGACCACTCCATCTATTGGGGGGAGCATCACCTGCTGGAAAATGGGTCCAGCGTCCCTTACATAGAGTAGTTCAGGAAAATGTCTGGGAAGGTAACTGAGAAAATCTGCCAGCATTGATTGCTCTGGTTTCCAGAGGATTGACTGTGCAGGTTATTGAGAAAAAGGGAAAAACATGTTCTTCCTGTACCAGGCACCGTATACCTACTGCTGAGGGACTAGTTCCTCCCGGCACACTCTAAGTAGCTTTGTACCCCAACCATTGACTTAGCAGATCCCTAGCCGATCCCCTCTGGGACAGGCGTAGAGTCTGTCTCCCTCCTATTAATGTACAGTACACGAGGACTTTTTCCACTAAGCCCTGGACGTCATTGCTGTCAGATTCATCCTGGCCTCGCTGTGATTGCAGTCAGATGCATTCCGGAAACTGCTGGTGTGAGTATGCCCTCAGTCTAGATACGGCAATGAAGACTGGGTGTTCCATTCGGGTGAAGACGCAGTGACCAGCTATCTTCCACAGAAATGATGCAGATCATTACGTATGAATATACAGTAGCCATCTTTCAGTCTGATACAGTAGCTCATGATGAATGTAGACAAGCCATCTTCCCAGTCCAACACAGTCATGATGACGTTGAATTGTGCTCAAGGGAAAGAGGGCCGCCTGTATAGCTCTATGGCGCACACATGCAGCACATTGTTGGAGGACGGGGGCCAAGTCCGGCTAGCAGCGTTGAGTTTCCTCAAACGCCCTAATCTGGATGTGTTTGTGGAGAGGTGCAGTTGAGGAAACTCGGCGCTATTTTCTGCACATCTCCACAATGACATCCAGATTCCGGCATTAAGGAAACTCAACGCTGCTAATAAGACTTGGCCCCTGGAATGTCCTGAGAACTGTTGCAACATCACGTGCCGCATGTCGCCTAATGGTACACATATCGCTACACCACGAAGCCCATGCGGCTGAATGGTACACCCAAAGAACTGTTGATAAGCAGACCTGAGTTCACGGTCTTCCTGACAATCAAGTGAGTAAGGTCCTCACCAAACTGCTTCCACAGTATTGCCACACTGCTCCTGAATCCCACAAGAATTTAGGGAGCGCTCTCGAACATCAGAATTGCAGAAACAAAAAAAACTGTCCGAGAGCAGCCTCCGCCACACTGCTCTCTCAAATTGGGGCGCAGGCGGGCGGTCTCCAATGAAACCCGATGAAATCTGATAGAAACCAACCACTTGTCCATTGTGCGGTTGGCTTAGGATTTCCAGGCCAAAACAGGGAGTGTCCAAGCCAAAACAGGGCTCACCTCCAAGGTCTCCCAAATTTCTCCTACTGCAGAAAGGCGCAAAGGGTCTCTTTAGACACTCCTAAAAGTGCCTGTTTTTAGGATTGCGTCTTGGTTGCACGCAATCCTAAATCCAATTTTGAGAACGAAAATGTGAAAACGGCATTAGGACGAGTCCTAAAGGATTTAGGATTCCCCAGGCAAAATCGTCCTAAATTTTCCAGTAGCCCCCGACCTACTGAAAAATTTAGGATTCCCGCGTTTCACGGACTCGTTGCGTCGCGCACATGGCACCGTTGACACGGAGTTGCTGGTGCAGAAGCGGTCCGTCGGGTCAGTGGTCAGACATCGGAGGTTTTCTGCGGGTCGACGCGGGCAACGGCCACGAACGGTAGCCATTGGCGGGGATTGGACGGACATTGGCAGGAATGGATGAACATTGGCGACGTGGCTGCGTATACGCATATGAAAACCGGTCGTGGGAGACCTTTTAGGACGAATCCTAAAAGATGATTTTTGGGATTGCGTGTAACGACGCTGCACGAAATCCTAAAAATCCTTTAGGACTCGTCCTAAAAATTTTAGGATTCTTTTAGGAGTGTCTAACGAGACCCACAGTCAAATTCCGGGAGTGCTCGATGTCTCACAAATCCCTCCTTCCTTTTTTTTGTTTTTAACATGGCCCTCCCATGGTTTGTGCTAATGAAGGTGATAGGAGCATCCTCCATTAGCAGTCCCCGTTTTGGATGGCTGCTTCTATTAGTGCGGAGCAGCACCTGCTGGAAAGCGGGTCCAGCCTCCCTCAATACTCTTTGAAATGTTTTTTTTTTTTTGTTTTTTGCAATGCTGGTAATGCTTGTAACCCCGCAAAGCAAAAAAAACGACAAAAAAAAAGAAGCTTTCAGCCCTGCGAGTTAGCCTACTGCTATATTGTTTGTAGGGTAGATGCCCCATGTTAGCACTTTTCTGTAAGTCACATCTGTTGAAACCCAGTGTCCATTTCCTTATTCCGCACGACATTTGGTACTATCCAATCCCTTGTCTCCTTACCCCGTTCTTCTTTCTTCCCCCACTGCCTTTGGTGTTTTTCCATAACCCCTTAATTCCTTGAACCCTTAAACCCTTGGTACCCTTGCTCCTGGTGCCCTATTTCCTATGTACAGACATTCCTGTTGTCTTCCCCTGCGGCTTCCCGGTATTCTCTCGTTGTGGATCTTCACCCAGGCTCTTCCCAGTTAGACTGGTCGGGGTTTGCCTCATCGGGAGATGGGGATAGCTACAAGCCGGGAAACGGGCCCGGCATCCCTTGACAAATGTTACAGTGTCCCCCTACCGAGGAGGGCATCACTGGCCCACCGGGCCCCACCCTGGAAGAGGAAACACAGTGGTCACCACAGTAATCCCCCACTGATAAGGGCTTGAAGGAGAGAAGGGCCAAGGAGGGCTAAGACCCAACTAACAAAAGGAGCGATGAATCAGCCGTTCCTCAAAGGAAGTGAGAATCTAAAGGCAGCATTCTATGCATAACTATCAATCAAACAGAAGAAAGAATCCTACACTGCAACAAAGAGGGATGAGACATGCATTGCACTGCTGGAAGGTTGAAAGACCAAAGGACTAAAAGCAAAAAGTGTTTAAGGGGGGGCTACGGCAGCGACAGCAGTAGCGCAGCACTATCGTTTGTGTTAACACTACCGCCAGTGTCAGCGGAGCATAACCGTTGGTCGTACTGAGCTGAGGGAAGCGACAAGTGGTGGGACGAGGACATCTCCATTGCCGACCTAGCCCTACCAAACGCGGGCTATGCTTGACAGCCCGGGAAAAGTGCTGGCATTGCGGCCTAACCTCCTCCCTGAGTGGAGGAGCAAGCGCCTATGTTCTCTGAGCCCACCGCATGCTGGTGGCCCCTAGAGCCTGCCTACCAGCTCTTTCCACCAATTCGCCATCCCATACGTACACTCATTGCCCAGGGAATTTCTCATCACGGAAGCAATCCTGGCTGCGTTTCGCAGTTCGGATTCTCGGAAGTCTGGGAACCATAAGGTTGTGTGCAGGTGATGTGGCCCCACTCCAACCAGTGAGACCATAGCTGAGGTACAACCACCTTGTGCAGTATGCTCTAGTTCCAGGGTAGCGAGATGGGCAGCAGTGAGGAGAGAGACGGAGTCAGGCTTAGGGCTTCGAAGCACGACGGAAGGAGAGCGTGGGTCCGGTACAGAGGAGCCGACAGGGTATGGGATCGGGTCTGTACCATGATGTGGGGGGGAGACCACTAATAGATAGTGATATGATCCTGGTTTCTTTGTCGTTGGAGTATGCAAGGCAGCAGACGACATCCTTCAGCGAAGAAGAGAGACGACAAGAGATTGGGCAATTCACTTGCGAGAATAGCCCTTGCGATATCCCTCTATCCTGGCAGTGGTAAGAGAACCGTCAGAATTGAGGGCTTATCTGTCGGGCTGCTCCATCTATTGGTGGGGAGCGGTACCTGCTGGAAACCGGGTCCAGCGTCCCATTGATACATCATGTAGCACAGAGATGGGCGTTTCAAATTGTTGATTCGTGGGGCTGTGGTTATTATCGACTCATCCCCGGGCTCCGTTATCCCATGGAGCTGCTAGTCTCACCCTTCCCTTTTTAGGAGCACCTCTTATCTATTTGCCCAGCCCTATTTCAGCAGCCCCCCTGTTTGATTGTTGCTATGTCTGTCTCTATCGCCTTCAAAGCTTCCTACTTCAAAGGTGAAGACTAATCCCAGTTGATTGAGGCTATGACAATTGACGGACTGTAATTTATTGGTGATTTAACGGACTAATACCGAATAGTTAGGACAGGGTCGTATATGCCACGTCAGCATTGTGATCGGCAGCCCAGTGTCAGGAGTATAGCCCCAGCGCTGGAGTTTCAGCGCAAAATTGGCATCGCGTCGTTGCTATCGTCAATCCAGCACGTCTGAGACAAATTTGCACTGTAATGTCGACAGTGCTTTACTCTTGCACTTCTGTATTTTAAGGCCAGTGCTGCGGCTGGAAATCCAGCGTAGGATCCTTACTTCAGCTCTGTTCCTATAAGGAGCGCCGGAGTGACACTGGAATTGAAATCGCTGCTTTTGATTTCCAGCTCAACGCCCATTAGCCAGGCATGCACTGCTGTTTTTGGCTGTAGATCTCCCATTCATGTGTGCACTCCTTATCTGAGTGGCAACACCAGCCTGGCGGCAGTGTTGTAACAGCTAGGTAACCTTCGGGTCAGAGCTGAACTCCCTCGGTGTCATGTTGTGATTTGTAGGTCAGGAAAGAAACCCATTTCAGAATCTATGAGTCGCGGAGCGTGCGGAGGCCGGTAGTGCTAATCCTAGTGCTAATGGCAATTAGGGTTAGGGTTAGTTCAGCTATCAGCCTACCCGCCAGGTCGGCCGGTGCAGCTTCATCACGGAAAGTGCTCTGACAGCATCACTGGCGGTGGTTGTGGTTCCAGTACTGTAACATCCATGTCATGAAGAAAGATGGAGGAGAGCTCTCATAGCTTGGTAGCTATGAGAAGGGAGTTTGGACTCTAATCTCGTGATGAGACAATACTTTTAGGACACACAATTCGGAAGACCGCGGATACACGTGGTATGACCCTAGACCTAAACCCAATGTCGCCATGCCATGTAGAAGATTAGACTTTATTGCAGTTGGAGGGGTGTTGTCGGACAGACACTGTGCATCAGAGGTTAACCCCTCTTCCCCGGTTTCAGATCTGATTCATTCTTCCATCTATATTGATGTGATTTCTAGTGATTTGACCATAACGGAAAGACCCCCATTTAAATTAAATGTAAATAATTTGAAAGATAAGGGCATTCCGTTGTCGATCTCTACTCAGTTACAAGGTTGGTCCGAAGCCAAGGATGATTTTGAAGATGAAGAAACATGGGCGGACGTGACATTAACATAATAAGATCGGCCCTGATTGAAATTTTCAGAATGAAGGCGGCAAAAAGAACCTGGAGGGAACGGAAAATTCAAAATATGATTGTAAAGGCTGAGTCTGAAATGGGGAGCGACCCGTTTTCCGATTACCACTAGACTGACGTGAGAAAAGGAGCACTAAATTAAATCCAAATGGAAGACATGGTAAGTGCAAAGACAAAAAGAATGGTTGGACTAGCTCAAACTGAGAGGAATAATAGCATACGACATGATGACAAAAGTAACTTTTCGGTCTTTAATCATGCGTCAAATGAAACCTTTGACAAGAGAATTGTCCCACCCATTTGCTTTGTCTTCTCCAGTAGCGATATGACGCCCAACCTCACGCCCGGTGCGACTTCCGGATCGGAGTGAGAGTGGGCCTGGAAGTGTGAAAAGGGGGTGTGCCAAGGATTTTAGGAAAGTGGGGGTGGAGTCCCAGATCGGAACTCAAATCTCCTGTGACAAGTTTCAGGGATATGAATGCAAGAGGGTAGGCGCGGATTGGAGTCCTGTTTTATGCTTTGGGGAGCGGAGCTACCAGTCGGACTCTTATCTGGTGTACCGTTTGGAAGCTATGGCTATCTCCCTGGCTGATCACCTGCTGACATCGAACGTCGCAGGTCTTGGAATCCGACACGGCCAGCCTCAGCCGAAGGCTGTGCGCCCGTCGTTCTTCCTCCGAGCGAGTTCGCCGGGTGAAGCCGGAGGCTCGATAATCGTGGTCTTGCAGGCACTCTGAGCACGGGGGTTGGGGCCAGTAGGGAGCAATTGCGCGCCAGGGGACGATGGTCAGGGAGTGAAAGGGCAGGATGCGGTGATAGGGAGGGAATTCGGTCCCCAAGATAATTATTCCGGGTTCAGCGACGACGTGACACGTGTATGAGCTAGGGAAGCCGGGGAGATGGGGGATACGTCCCAAGGCCTGATCAATGTCCCACTCGACACTCACAAATACGTTCGCTCCCTGTTGAGTAGGGAAATTCTGGGCGTTCCAATCCTGATCGTGTGGACAAACACGCGTGTTCCCGATATTCCTGGAATTCACGATCCCTCAAGCACTCGCGATCGGTAATACGAAAGGGGATTTCGATATTTATACTTCAGGTGGGGTGGAATTTCAAACATTCGGGGAGTCGGGCCAAGTACAGATCTTGCAGACACGCGTGTAAGTAACGACCTTCTTCGGTCGGGCTTACACGTGTGTGCACAAGATTTGTCCGTCGGCCAGGTGGGTAGACGTCGGTAACTCACAACCTGTGCACATGTGGCCTGTTAACCCGAAGGTGGGTGATCCTATCTAATCAAATAGCATGCTCATATAGTTTATACTCAGACAGAAAAACGTCAAACATCCATGCATTCATCTCCGAACACACGCACCCCATAAACAAAAAGGGAAAGGAGTCGACAATCAGTCATGTCATACAAAAAATTTGATTGTAGGTGACCAACCAATGAGATTGTTGATCTAAACAGAAAGAGGATGGAAGCGAGGAAGACACACATCAATTCTCTGGGAAGAAATAAGGGGAAAATCCGAGATGCCGATTCAGAAAAGGACAAGGGCGACTTGCGCTAGATACTAAAATTACTCGGAAGAATAGAGGAGAAGCACCATCACAACACATCCCGTCTCCCCTTCTCTCTCTCTCTCTCTCTCTCTCTCTCTCTCTCTCTCTCTCTCTCTCTCTCTCTCTCTCTCTCTCTCTCTCTCTCTCTCTCTCTCTCTCTCTCTCTCTCCCCAACATCCCGATGCGGGCAGTCCTTCGTCACCCACCCGCACATAGTTGTCACCCTGCTTAGTCCGAGTATGCAAGCCAGGTTTGCCCGTGCGCCATAGTCCGTCGTGGCCCTACGTCAACCCCACATCGTAGCGCATACCCAGCACCAGGCCGTCAGATCGCCCAACTCTCTACTCACCTTCCGACACTTGCTCGTTAGCTGATCCTTTCGACCGCGCTAACTCCAAAAATTCATAGAGAGCGAGTTAATCGCGCTTGCGAAATTTATAGCATGCATGCTTGCGCGAGATACCCGGGATTGTGCCTGAGTGGGAAGGAAGGAGGAGGAAGGAAGTGCCTATGACTACATGGCCAGGCCACAACGTGGGGGACGTAGCCGCACTCCACTCATCGATCCAGTCATGCAATCGTTCGGGCCAATAGGACAAGGAAAAGGTATGTGCGTGCAGGGGTGCAACGAAGATATCAAGAAAGAGAAGATTATAGTTAAAATCGCGCCCACTGAGAAAATAATTACAGTTACACGTAAGATTAAGGCGCGAAAAAGTCAGAGCACAAATCCTGATGCAAGCAAGAAGCGCCGTGAAGCAAAATTGAGATGCACCAAAATTCCAAGTCTAAGTCCTAATTGCAAAAAAAAAATTATGAGAGAGGAAAATTCTGAGAGCCCGAAGGGGCTCGACATCAGTTGAAAATTCGAAAAAAGAAAAAGAAAAAAAAAGATTTTCCCGCGCGAAAATTCTCATTTCCCACAGCGGAATAAGAAAGAAGCTACGGCAACAATTATCCTTCGCGCTCGCGGAGGTGCGATCAACTACCAACTGTCGTGGGACCATGCCCGCCTCAATTCCAAAACCAAGAAAAGCAAGGGCACCCATGCAATCCAACGGGCCCTCCTGATTCAACCCCTCAAGTAGCCTTGCGCAGGAAGTCGCGCAGTTGGAGAAAACAGTTCGTCACATATGTGACGCCCAGGGGTTCCTGCTTGCTCTCTCAATCATCGTCGATCTCGCAAGAAACACCTGTGATCGACGTGGAGTTGACACGTGCCACTTACCGTGAGATAAGAGTGTGGAAGTCATCCAGGTCGCATTCGCGAGCTCCGAACCTAGAGGTTGTCGGGAAAGGGTAATCTAATGACGAGCGGGGGAGGAGGGGGCTGAGCTTGTGGGAGAGGAGGCAGAAAACGATGCCGGTTGCGATCCCCCGTGGCGAGTCGAGTGTAGTGGACGGTGCGGTGGATGAGGGGGAAACGACGGTCTTCATGGGCGAGCGAGGCGAGGTAATCGCGATAGAGGGTGCAAAGGGTGCGGGGGATCGCGGCGTGAAAGCTCTCATAATCTTCACATACGGGGATAGTGCCCTATCAGAGAAGACAATGAAACTCAAAATGAAGAAGATGACATGAGTTTTATTATCATGGCGAAATCAACTTCTTCGCAACAACACCCTGATCTCACACCGCCAGGGTTCTCAACCCTTTTACTCATCTGCCACTGAGATTGAGGCAAAGTGTTTCACTACGACACTTTTTTTATACCCTTCATTAC
>BFEA01000453.1:300709-313487 GCA_003427395.1 Chara braunii
GAGAGAGAGAGAGAGAGAGAGAGAGAGAGAGAGAGAGAGAGAGAGAGAGAGAGAGAGAGAGAGAGAGAGAGAGAGAGAAAAAAAAGAGAGAGAGAGAGAGAGAGAGAGAGAGAGAGAGAGAGAGAGAGAGAGAGAGAGAGAGAGGACGAACAGTTCGCAGTCCATCAAGCGAGCGGGCAGTTCACAGCCGATCGAGCGAGCGGGCGTTTCACAGCGAATCAAGTGAGCGATGCGGCGGGCTGAATCAGACGGTGTGGTATGATCACACCATGTCGTTGGAACAGGCCTTGGGGACGAGAGTTTAGCTACGGTCCAAGGTGCCAGGCCTTGCTGCGTCCCGGCAACTCAGCCTATGTCCCATGGCCCTTCGACGTTCTTTTGGTAGGCCGGTCGATGTGATGTGCCTATATGCCCCTCCGTCATAGCTCACTACGACAGCTCATTACACTGCGTGTCAAAGACTAAGCCATACACGTCTAAGTGTGGATACTTTGCACTATGGAACTACGAATGGGTCATTAAGTTAAGTTATCACTTTTTTTTTACGGTCACCCTACCACTCACATAACTGTAGTAAATCTAGAGCCGAACAGTGCATCATATCCCAACCTCTGGAAGGAGTATTTTTGGGCTTTCCTTGAGAGACCCGTATGGGCCATATCTGACCGAGGTCGTGGCAAGATCCAGTGGATATCCGGATATTGCATGCCAGGGGAATAAGCTTGAACAAAGAGAAAGAGAAATCACCTACCGATGGGTGCACCATCCGCCAATCATGATCTATTGTTGGAGGTGAGAACGCAAGCAGGCCCGTTTGGGCTTGAAAAGACGGTGGACTGTGCCGCTGGGTGGAGCTGTGAAAGGATAAGTGTCGCTATGCCCTGCTGCAGAGCGTACTGTGGCAGTTGACTGCAGTTGACTAGGTAGGCTGCGTTTTGCTGTATGTCATCACATTTCGTCGGCATTCTGAGAAAGTGTGATAGAGGTGTGCACTATTGTCAGGCGACGATGCTATCTGAGATCGAGGTAGTGGGACTTGGTGGCGTGATCGGGCTTGTGAAGGGGGATATTGTTACGACTTCGAGGTTCGTCAAGGGGGGGTTGTTCAACAGTTTGACTATAGTTGACCAAGTTGCTGCAAGCTTTTGACCATCATTGCGGGGCCCTCAGGCGCGTCAAGGCACCAAGGCCCTCTCATGGGAGTTGAGTCAGTCCCTCTCCTATATCTCGAGAGTCTGAAACCCCTCCTTCTGCCCTTCTTACTTTAAGCCTAGTCTGTGGTTCTCAGAGGAAGGCGGCAGGCGGGATTGCAACCCGTAGGACCGCAACAAGACTCTGTGGGGAGTCAACCCACCGATTGCGGGAGCTCTGCCGGAACCTAGGCGAGGTTTTGGAGCCAGCGAACTGAGAGGTAAAGGTTACACTTTCCTTTTATAAACCCATTTATAACCCCTATCTGTATTTCCTATTACGGTTTGACTGAGTATACTGCCTGCCTCCCTTACTTTGACTTTCAGTATTGACTTTCAGGACACAAGTCAGACTTAAGTAAAGGAATGCGTGCGTAACTTCAGTTTCAGTTTTGTTTGTCTGACTGAAAGCAGATTGTGGGGTTGCATCTGGGGAAAGGTGGGAGGAAGGCTGTATTGAATGTATTTGACTGGGTCAACCCACGACTGGGAAAATCTCCATAAGATTGGAGGGTCCAGTGTTGTGTTTATTTTCGATTGTCTGAACGACCAGACATGTTCCCATAAGATTGAGTGGTCTGGTTGCTTTGACTTGCGATGGCTACCTATGTTTGACTTTCAGGGACCAAGCATTTTTCCATAAGATTTGATGGCTTTGTCGCCTTGTTTACTTTGAGTTTCTTTCAATTTCTTTTGGTTCTGAACGAGGAGGTCTGAGCATGTTCCATAAGTTTGGGTGGTTCAGCCTCTTCCTGCTTTGGCTTTAAGAAAACGAACCAGGATGAGGACCAGACATGTTCTATAAGTTTTGGTGGTCTTGGTCCAATGCCACGCACATGCTGGAACCAAAAGGTTATAACTTGACTATACTTTATTACTACACTACTTATGAACAAGCTAGTCAGAGCGGGTTCCATAAGTTTGGGTGGTTTGACTATAGCTAATCACAAACTAAAGAGAATATTAATTAAGGGTAAATTTGTGGTAAGAAGGGTCAGACTGAATTTGAGCTAAAGACGATCGATTCAGTTATATGCTACCTCAAAAGACTAAATGCAGATAATTATATAAAGTTGGGATACTTAAACAGTTCAAGGCGACTAGGGTAGCCTAGTCATATGCCTAAGGAAAAGAAAAGTTGTCGTGCCCTGTATATTCAATGGTTGAGCTAGACATGTTCCATAAGTTTGGGTGGTCTAGCTTTCTGCCTTATGTAAGCTGGGTATAAATGGATAAATAATTGAAAGACTACAAACTATTGTTTATCCAGGTTGACTTGGGGATGGTGAGAGTACTTACCTTTGTGATCTGGCCTTGCATGTGACTGAGTGAGATTACTACTTGGTCAGAGTTCCAATTTGATAGGTAGTTGCTTTAGATGCTCGCCACGTGCTAGAGTCATAGGAGTTAGTTTCAATTCCTGCATTTTCTGAGCTAAGATTTTTTTACTTAGATCAATTCTCGCATTTTCTGGGATCATGTGTTATACTTGGCTTTGTATAAATTTTGGTAAGTCACTTTCTCTACGGGAAGTGTTGCCAAAATTTATGCCTATAATGCACATGCTGGAACCAAAAGGTTATAACTTGACTATACTTAATTACTACACCACTTATGAACAAGCTAATCAAACAGGGTTCCATAAGTTTGGGTGGTCTGACTATAGCTAATTACAAACTGAAGAGAGTATTAATTAAGGGTAAATTTGTGGTAAGAAGGGGCAGACTGAATTTTGAGCTAAAGATGATCGATTCAGCTATATGCTACCTCAAAAAAATAAATGCAGATAATTATATAAAGTTGGGTTACTTAAACAGTTCAGGGCGACTAGGGTGGGCTAGTCATATGTCCAAGGAAAGGGAGAAAAATTGTCGTGCCCTGTATATTCAATGGTTGAGCTAGACATATTCCATAAGTTTGGGTGGTCTAACTTTCTACCTTATGTAAGCTGGGTATGAATAGATAAATCATTGAAAGACTACAAACTATTATTTGTCCAGGTTGACTTGGGGATGCTGAGAGTACTTACCTTTCAAATCTGGCTTTGCATGTGACTGAGTGAGATTACTACTTGGTCAAAGTTTCAATTTGATAGGTGGTTAACTTAGATGCTCGCAACGTGCTAGAGCCATAGGAGTTAGTTTCTATTCCTGCATTTTTTTAGCTAAGTTTTTTTTACTTAGATCAATTCTCGCATTTTCTGGGACCATGTGTTATACTTGGCTTTGTATAAATTTTGGTAAGTCACTTTCTCTACGGGAAGTGCTGTCTAATTTCTGCGAATCCAAGGAGTTAGTCAAAATTTGACTTTTCAAAGTTCAACTTGTCTAATTGTTATATATTGCTTAGTAAAAATCTGAGAAGTCTCATTTTTTAAAGGGAGTGCTGCCCAAATTTTGGCTAATTCAGGGAGTTAGACAAAATTTGACTTTGGAAAACTGAAGATTATTTATGTTTTCATATTTGGGCTGATACAAGTTTTGAGAAGACAACTTTCATAGGGGAAGCGCTGCCGAAAGTTTCTTAAATTAGAAGAGATAAATAATATTTTGACAGGTGACGATTCTGGCAATTCACTCTGTATGGGGGAGATTCCATAGGTCTACGTCTTTGAGTACTGTCTTAGAGATGGACCTAGGCTTGGTTATCAAGAGAGTCTTGAGTAAGAATATGCTATGGAGATTCATTCCCCATACACTCATAATTTAACTTGGGCATTAACATATCGTAGGATACATACTTTCTTTGGGCATTCGATCCAGGATTGGACTAAGATTCAGCTTGATCCCACGAGCATCATCTTCTGTTATCACTGATATCAAGTCGGTTGGTTGATCGTCGACTCGTCAGCTCACGACACAACTTTGCTTATACCTGTACCTCAACTTGATTGCCTTAGCCCTGAGATTTGATATGTTTCTTTGAGAGTTTTAACCGGACTTCTTTTAATGACCATTATAAAAAACTTATGAGATTTATGGAAAGTTGGACTATGATTGGGGTTTGAGTGTGTGAGGCGTGGTGTGAGTTACAGGGAACAATAAAGTTGACCACATCAGTGTATGGCAATGTGACTATCGTTTGTGTCTATGTTTTATGCAGGTTAGTATTTGGAGCTTGGTATACGAGTCCTACTTTGGAGTCAGTGAGAATGATAACCATGTAACGCACAATATTAGTGTATGACAATGTGACTATCGTTTGTGTCTATGCTGTATGCATGTTAGTATTTGGAACTTGGTATACGAGTCTTACTTTGGAGGCAGTGAGAATGACAACCATGTAACGCACGATCTGCATACCTAATAATTTTATGTTTCCTCTTCCTTTATTTTTTTCTTGAGATCTGATTTGATATATGAGTGTTGGGATGTTTATTTATTTATTGCGCTTCTTAATTTTTATAGTTCGACGTTGTAGTCCGTGACAGTCGTCAAAGTCAAACCCCTTGACTTATTTCCAGGCAATGGATGATAGAGCTGGTCTCCATGGCAATAAGAGACGATTGCCACCACAAGTATGAACTTGTGTACCACCCACTCTCCGTAGGGTGCAGAAGAGGGTGTGGTTTTTAACCGCACTTGACGGTTGTCCAGCGTCGAGAGATCAATCCCTCAAGGCGCGTGTCAGCCGACACTTGAGTGTCAAATGCAACCCTCGAGATTAACGAGGACCGCATGAGTATGGGTACTACATAGTATGTTATCATTGCGACTGCTTGCGTATGCTTGCATTGCGAGTCGATATGAGTTAGCCCTGCGTCTGCGCGTTTTTTTTATACTAAGTCTCGCGCGCGACGACTATCCGATTTCCACATCGGAGAAGTTATGGGATGGCTACTAAGGGAGTATGAGTGTTGTCGCGTTGTTTGTTCAGTGTTATTCTGTATATGTAAGTGTATGGGTGTGTGTTTTTATTTTTATGTTCTTTAGAGTGGTGTACGCGTGGTGCGTGGGATGCGTCCTAGACCGACGACGGATCACGCTTGGGACTTCAGCCCCCCAAGACGTCGGTTCGCATGCGGGTCCGATAAGAGGCGTAAAAACAACGCGTACCCCCTATGCTACAGCGAACGAGAAATGCCCTCGGCTGGTCCACCTCTTCGATAGCAATTGATTAACTTTTGTACTATGCACTGGTAGCTCGTAAGGGATACGCCCACCGGAGGGAGGTGACACTCCCGTAAGGTGGAGGTAAGTCGTGTCTCGCGTAGGCCCTATCCTGTCGTAGCGGCTCGCGAGAGGTATGGCTGGCGCACTCGACCGGAGCGGCTTGCGGAAGCTCCATGTGTATTTACGACGAGGATCAGACCGACTCCTGCGTGACGCAGCCGGGAGGGTCCCACCCCGTTTCTTGCGGTGTCGGACCGATGCGCTCGACATCCCCTCCTACCTCTTCGCGACTACCGACTCGTCGAGCCACTCGCTCCGCCCGTTGCAGCGAGCATCTTGCGACTTGCGAGGACGTTGTGTCCTCCCTTCTGGACTTGAGCATGCTCCAGGCTCGTCAGGAGCAACTCATCCTCCATGTCGCTGCACTGCGTCGCCTTCTCGCCATCCTCTCTGACCCTGATCTCACCCTCTCGATCATTCGAGTACGATCGGGGACCTCCACGAGGGTGTACTCAGCGCTGTGGGATTCCAATCCTCAGGGCGACTTCATTCACTCACGTATGGTAAAAAAAACCTGCATACCCACGACAGGGTCTCCGACTCCCATCTCCGTCATCCTAGGAGATGACAAAACCCAGCGCTTCTTCGATCAGACGGTCGCCAACCTACCTTTCTTCTCCGACTGACAGTCCCCCGACGTCTCGTGGCCACCTCTCCTCTGCATATTTCGATGTGATGGAGATGAGGTACGATTTCATTTTCCGTACTCCGTGGTCTCGTCGGCTCCGCAGCACCGAGGCCGATTGGGCGACCAACACTCTCGTTCTCAAAATGAAGTGTGGACAGACGTATCACGTACCTTTCATAGGTACCACCACCACACCACACCCCGACCCTCCTCCCTCAGAGCCTTCTGTGCCCACACGATCTCGTACTATCACCGTCACCTCGCCTCGGCAGTTCGCTACTTCATCCGACAGGATGACGTCATCTTCTTTACGGTGAACGTTACGCATCTCTTGCACTATGATTCACCCCGTCCCGACGCCGAGCTCATGTCTCTGGAGTAAGATCCTCTTTTTATCTCCATGGCTCTCATCTCTACTTCCCTCCCTCTGCCGTCCGTCGAGTCCCCCCCCCCATTGCGCATTGACGCTGACGCCGAGGAACTCGCACTCTATACGGACGACCCGGAGCTGACTATCGTGTTCACCACCAAACACCCTATAGACTCTCGATCCCCGAGGCCACCGAACTCAAGCGTCGGCTTGAGGAACTCCTGAGACTGGGTTTCATTAAGCCCAACAACTCCCCATGAGGTGCACCCGTCCACTTCGCTCGTAAAGCGGATGAAACTCTCTGTTTCTGCATCGATTATCGCGGGCTCAACCGCTACACGATCAAGAACAGCTACCCAATGCCTCGTGCCAACGAGCTGTTTGACCGCCTAGCCGGCAACCGTTTTTTACGAAGATTGATCTTCGTAGCGGTTACCATCAGATCCCGCGTCGCTGCAGAGGACCAGCCGAAGACCGTCTTTCGGTCGCGGTTTGGCCACTACGAGTTCACAGTGATGCCATTCGACCTCACCAATGCACCCGCCACCTTCCAGAGGGCGATGAACGATGTCTTTAGGGACATCCTTGAAGAATATGTTCTCGTATACCTGAACGATATCCTGATCTACAATCGTACCCTTAAACCACCACTCCCCCTGACGTCAGAAATATGGGGGGTACCGGTAGCGCCGTTTCACGATGGGTACCGGTAATACAGAATGGAAAACCGGGCGGGCCTCAAAAATAAAATTTGAGGCAAAAATCGAAAATGAACCAAATCAGCGCGGCGAATATTTCGCGGTCAAAATGATTTTTTTTTATTTTTCTAATATTTGTTCTTGAAAGATCACGATCTAATCTACACACCCTCAAATTTTCAGTTATTTTGAATAATTCATCTGAGCAGGAAAAATCGGCAAAGTTGCCGCTTGAAAATAGTGGGACTGGGCCCGCTGGTGACAAACGGTTGCCGCCCTTCCGTACGACCTGGCCTTAACTCACAGGGCCTTTTTTTTTCGGCGGCGGGGGGAGTGGTGGTTTAAGGAGCATCTCAAACACCTCCACGACGTCCTTGACCGCTTGAGCAGACATGACGTTTACGCCCAACTGAGCAAGTGTCGCTTTGCCCAACACAGAGTGGATTTCTTAGGACACTACGTGTCTGACGAGGGTCTCCACATGGACGACACGAAGATCACTGCCATAGCGGAGTGACTCGTCCCCACATCCGCCAAGCAGCTTCGCAGATTCTTAGGCCTCGCTAGTTACTATAGTAACTTCATCCAGGGATACGCCTGGTATTCCTATGTCCTTACCTCTACCCTCCTTCGTAAGAACCAGCTATGGGCTTGCACACCCCTCCACGAGGACGCTTTCCGTGCCCTTAAAAAGGTGGTGACATGTGCACCGGTTCTCCACCTACCCGATTTTGATCGGTCTTTTATCCTTACCACCGATATGTCAGACTTTGCTGTAGGAGCAATGCTTTTTCATATTTTATTTTCCTCTCCTGATTCCTCTTATCCTCGCGTTCCTTGCTTCTCACCCCCTACCCCTACCACTGCTTTTCGCCTGACGCCTACTTGTTCAACTACTTACGGATCTTCTCTTGACTATTCTCCTACCATCGTCGAGGACAATACCGTCGACTCTCACTTAGGTGATATTCCGATACCCTTCTAGCTCCCACCCGCTGAGATAAACTACACAGCTGATGAACGTGAGGTTCTCGCAGTAGTTTATGTCACTCGACACTGACGTCACTACCTACACGGGGCACCGTTCACTTTGCACACGGACAACTCTGTTGTCCAGGCTTTTCTAACAATGTCAAAACTCACTCCTCGACAGACTCGCTGGTGGCGCGACCTATCGGAGTTTTATCTCGACGCCCTGACCATAATCTTGAGCAGATCCAACTCGCTGCCATCTCGGTCACCACCGTCCACCACTCGGTGACCGACGAGTTTTGCACTCAGTACCGCCACTGCCCCGACTATCACGACATCCATGCGACCCTTCGGAGTGACAAGACCGTCCCGAACCACTCTCTCGAGGTCAACGGTCTTGTGTAGTAGCACGGTTCACAGGACACTAGAGAGCCCCGCATTTGCGTTCCCTCCACTGGACAACTACGTGTGCGGGTAGTTGCAAAGTTCCATGAGCAGACAACCGTCGATCATATGGGCTTCCACAAGACGTTGGCTCGTGTAAGCCGCCTGTACGTCTGGCCGAAGCGCAAGGACTTTGTGAAGAACTACGTCGCAGAGTATCCCACCTGTTAGGAGGTGAACAATGCGAGCCACCTACCTTACGGTTTGCTCCAGCTTCTTCCTATCCCTAAGGGTCGTTGGCAGTCCATCTCGATGGACTTTATCGGTCCTCTTTGTCTTCCGACCCCCCGCGGTCATGTTGTTATCGTGGTCGTTGTCGACTGCTTCACGAAGCGTGCATGCTTTGTTCCGTGCCGATATGCCATCAGTGCACGTGAGGTTGCCGACATCGTGTTTGTCCGAGTCGTGCATGACCACAGCTTACCTCTGAGCATCATATCTGACCGTGACCCGTTTTTTTCCAGCCGATTCTGGCGACGGCTCCACGAGGTGTACGGCACCCAGCTCCGCTTCTCCCGGTCTCATATCCCCAGACTGATGGTCAGACCGAGGTCAGGAACAGGACTCTTTGAGATATTCTCTGAAAGATTGTTCGTGACGACCAGCAGTGGGATCTTCATCTTGCCCACGCAGAGATAGCCTACAACCATGTCGTTTCGCCAACCATGGGGATGCCGTCTTACCAATGCGACCTCGACTATCACCCTCGTGTTCCCGCGGACTTTCTTCGACCGTCCCAGATGCACCCTGACTCAAGTTGTCCCGCATTGGATAATTGGGTTGCACACATGACGTCGATCATGAAGACTGCACATGAGCACATAACCGCTTCCCAGACTCGCGTGGTTGCACGTGCGAATTGATTGAGGATGAATCATCAATTCAAAATCGGTGATAATGTGCATATCGACACTCGTCACTTACAGCTCGAAGCGGACACGCTTCGCAAGTTCCAACATCGCTTCTTTGGCCCATGCCGCATTCTCCAGACCGTCGGTTCTGATACGACTTCTAGTCCGGTCAGCTTCCGTGTGAAGTTGCCTGACTACCTATGTCAGGCTCGTGTGCACGATGTGTACCACGTCTCGTTACTGGGTCCCCACCGGAGACCGATTGAGCGTTTCGTTGGACGACCATACGAGCGCTCTCCACCCATCATGATGGTGGACGAACGAGGAGTTCCTCGTTTCAAACAACATTGGTTACCGAGTCACCGACGACAACCCTCCCCATGTTGAGTATCTCATACTTTGGAAGGGTTAACCTGATGAGGAGGCTACTTGGGAGCCCCTCGAGCACTTGCAGCATGCTCGCATGTTGGTGCGTGACTATGACCGTGCTCGTCGTGCTGTGTTGACTTTTCTTCCTCAGCCCATTGACCCTCCTCCTTCTCCCTCGGCTGAGGAGACCGCCGAAGTCGAACCTGCTCCATCTGAGGCAGACCTTCAGCAGCAGCCGAATGCTTCTGAGCGTCCATTGCTCACTTGTCATCGTCCTGCTCCATACAATGATTGACTCTGACTTATCTTCCCACGTCTTTGACTTCTCGGTACTCCATCTGTAACGAGCGTGAGGCTGAGGGTGAGCCGAGGGAGAGGAGAGAGAGGGAGAGAGTGAGAGCACACACACACACTCACTCACTCGACACGACTGACTCGGACTGAGGATCGGACGCAGACACAGTGGCAAGGCACAAAGTCGAAGTCTTGGATTCCGAATGCCGAAACAGCAAGTCACACTGAGTAGGAGTACAGCAGCAGGGAACTGGTACGAGACCGGGCCCTGTACCGTACGGGGAGCCGGTATAAGTACCGGTGACACGTACGGTACTAGGGGCATTTCTGCAAAGGCCCCGAGGGCAGAACTGAAAAATGCAGTATCTGAAAGTGGCGCCCGAATTGCAGCATGGCGCCAGTTGTCCAAAATCCTACGGTACCAAAGGAGGGGTTCGGAAAAAGGGTGCCAGGCTGAAAACGGGATGCAGCTGAAACAGCAAAAGGTAGACCAGGGATCGAGCCCTGGCGGAGTCCGTAACACCATCCACTTTTGCCACTTCGGCTCGTCGACGTTGCGGCTCTTCCTCGACGACATTCCGAACTTCTCATCATGGACGTTATCGACAGCTTCACGACCTTCGTCATGATCAACTCTGCCTACTTTCGACGTCGTCAATCCTGATGGTCTATCTGTTAGGGTCATTGGTTTTGTTCGCTCCCAGTTCCCTACCCTCATTGAGCCTGATCACATGTGTCTCCCTGTCATTATGTGTGGATGCCCTTAGGAGTATATTGACCCCTAGGCTGCATTTGCCACCCTCAGAGACCATCCCACCCTATGGTTTGCGACACACTTCTCCTGTGACATATGGTTGTCTTGTTGTTGCTTTGTTGCTATCAGACTGAGGCTACCACCTCTAACATTTCTAGGATTTAGTTCTTTCTGCTTTTGCGATTTTTAGGACTTATACACTAGTCAGTTGTTTCAAGACTGAGGCTACTGCCTCCAACATTCTAGGATTTAGTTGTCATTACTTTCTGGTTTCCTAGTACATGTATGCTTGTTAGTTGCTTCTGCTTTCACTTAGGCTGTTAGTTGTGACATTGCTGTTTTCGTGACATCTTCTATCGTAGGTTGCATCGCATGGACTCAGCATGGAGCTTGCTCGGCATCCTAGACTATTCAAGTTTTCCTTTTCTCTGGTAGAGTTCCGCTTCTTGGCGGAAGCGTGCTTGTCTCTAGGCGATCCATCACAGGCCGAGAATCGTGTAGCGGACCTCTAGTTGGCTTGTGAGACCAGCCCCTTGGCCTGTTCTCGCTTGTGTTGTATTCGGGGTAGTCCAGTCCAGGCCGGTACCTCTGTCGGTACCAGCCAGTCCAGTCCAGTCCAGTCCAGTCAGTCCGCTGGAGTATACCCCAGCCAGAGTCTGTATTTCGGATCATTCTACATTCGCACAGTTTGGAGTACGTGCGTTGGAGTCTGCGTGGGAGCTGTGCTGTGCCATCTTGCTCCACCCTCATCCTCCATCTCCATCTCTATCCCAGGCGGAGCACCTCACCTGGTGGGTCCGCCACAAAAAGAAAGAAAAAGAGCACTGCACCGCCTCATTTTTCACATTCGCATTCTTTGGGGGTTCAGCCTCCCTTGGGCCCCAGGACCTTTTTGGCTAGCAGCACCAGGTGAAAAGAAAGAAAAAGAGCACTGCACCAGCTCATTGGATTCAGCGTGCAGCAGAAATCCACCACAGTGAAGAGAGGCTTGGAGGTAGTGGTGGTTTGAGTTCTGGCATGGATCTTTCCGTAGAAAAGGATGTGGCTCAGTGGTTAGGGCACCGGTTGTCAATGCCCATTGCGGTCTGAGGTTATGGATTCAAAACTCCACACCTCTCCGCAAAGACACCGGCAGGCGTTTGCATAATACATGGTCACTTGCATACCCCCTTGGGCTGATCCAGGTTCTGCCTGCGCACCACCCAAGGGTTAGTCGACGGTTATTATATGCTGGTTTAGGCTTCACGTGGGTGGCTTGCTGTTGTTGGTTATGGGTTGTTCTGATGATCTCCGTGGTCTAGACATTTCAAACACTAGGTTCATGGTAGAACACTCTAATTACATACTGTAGGTCACGGGTTCGAGTCTGGGCTCGGACTTTGGGGGGGTTCTTGTCCAGATAGGCCTGTCAACACCACATATTACACACACATGAGTCACTTAAGCCCTGATACTGTCTACGGGCACAACCACATAGTTTAGCACATGCAGTTCAATACATGGTTACTAGTACATAATACACAGCCTAGGGGCTTGCATACGGGCAACAGTGTACATTGATGTAGTAATGCCATACTCGAAGGCCCGGGGAGGTCTAGTAATACGGGCTTCTCTTGGATCGACTGATCAGAATGATAGGCGTTTCGATGATAAGTACCCCCCTATCCTTCACGGTTTTCACTCCTCTCGTCCCCAAGCCCTTGGCAATGCCTTCTCATCCTATCCCAAACTCCTTCCAGGTCGATCCCTCGTGGCCAATTGGGAGGAGGGCAATCTCTCTCTGTTATTCTTATCAGCCTCATCCATTGTTAGCAATCATTAGTGAGAAGCAGGAGCCAGGCTCCAGGCATTAGTTCCTGCCAATATGAGGATCACCACTGGTTTCCGCTAACCACGTGCTTCCCACGGTTGCTTTACCCACTGTAGAGAGTGAGGGGGCGAGAGGCGATGACAGCGCAGAAGGGGAGACTCTCTCTCTCTCTCTCTCTCTCTCTCTCTCTCTCTCTCTCTCTCTCTCTCTCTCTCTCTCTCTCTCT